>CAVNYN010235752.1:0-14437 GCA_963692815.1 Nyctanthes arbor-tristis
GAAGATACATTTTAAATTATTTAAAAATTAAATAAGATAAAATTTTATGAGTCTTTTTAAGGGAAATTAACGAAATAGATACTAAGTTTATAATATATTTAGAATTTGAAAACCATGTTTTAAGAAATTACAATTCACATATTACATTTCATTTACTATTAATAAAATGCTTTCATGGAAGAAAAATTAAAAAATGATTTATTTAGATGAAATTACCCTTATTTGTAATAGGTAACAATTTACATACCCACAAAATTTTCACCCATGCGTGTGTTGTACGAGAAAATACATATCAAATTATCTAAACAAATAAACAACATGCATGAAAGTTTACAAGTTTGTTTTCTTTTTTCTTTTTTAATAGTGAAATTTTATATGGTTATATTAACCTATCAATAATGTAAATTTCTTCTTATCATATTAAAGTAACAATAATTTACAACAAATTTAACTTGATTGTTATCATTAACACAAATAGATATCAATTTATTTTTTGCGCTAATTTAGATAAATGATAATATACGAAATAATTATTAATTGAACCTTGTACGGTACTCTAAAAATATTTTTTTATTCAAAACTAATAAAGCCAGACAAAAATGATATAAATTTTAATAATACATAAAAGTAGTCATGTCACGTCCCACTCCTAGTATCTCTAACTTACTAGAAGAGTGACATGCGCCAACGATAAATTCCAACTAAAAGCTAGAATTTATCGCCAAGGCTCGTCAACGTGTTAATTATCCTAAAAAAAATTTTGATAGCATCTTCCTTAATTTGATAAGAAAACCTACCTATACAACCTTCCAACATCAAATCCATTAACACCCCACAAATATAACATTTGCCCTCCTTACAAGTATCACTACTTCCTATATGTGAAAAGAAATATACTAAAACCGAATATAATTCATACGAGAACACCCAATGCAAACAAGTAAGCTTAACTGCGTAAAATCTATAAATCATAATAACATCAAACCCTAGTACAACTTATATGTGGTGGCTCAGATTCTTGTAATAGCAGGCTCGGCCATAACGAGTTACCCAACTCCAATTGCTACTTGCTAAGAAAATCATTTGAAACTGCATGGGCTAATACGCTCAGTGAGTGGAAAATTTGAAAATGACTATACTTTCTCAGTTATACTAAGATATTGAAATGACATGATCAAATCATTTAACAATCAATGGTAACGACTGAGAAAAGAAATTTGAAACACTGTAACTGGAAAAATATGAGCTTAAATAAATATCATATCATCTTCAAGAATCAAATCTGTAAGCTCAAAACTGAACAATACATCAAATGAAATCTAACCAAAAGTACCCCTGAAACTAACTCAAATCTGTGCATGCGCGCATAAGATCACACTTTCGAACCCGTGCCTATGGCCCCCTCCGTGAACGGTAGCCCCAAACACGGGGCAACGGCCTCCTCTGTGATTGGTGACTCCGAGCACAGGCCAACGGCACCCTCTGAGAACGGAGTGTTTCTCAATATCTTAAATCATTGGGTACTAGATGGAAAGATTCCAAACTTATCACAATTTTCACTCTTGTTTCCAATATAACATCTCAAAACTTTATCAATCATTTCAACATCCTTTAAACTCAAGCTCATATAAGAAATTCATAAGAATCACATAACTTAAGTAAAAGTTCTCATCAAGATCATATAACATAGTAGCATAGATAATTTTTCATTTGCTTAATAGTAAAAAGTTTTTCCACTCACAAAGCGTTAGCGCAAGCGATCTAGCTCGGCCTGAAAGCAGCTCCTACCTCTTCGCTACTTCCTGTTAGACATGCAATCATCTAATTTAGATACTACTTAGTGAAGTAATCCAAGTCAAGTTCTATGTGAAGAATATGATTGCTAATCTCTTATATGTTTAAATTTTGCCTAAGGTATACCGATACTTCATACTCTTTTGCATTAATAAAAAACTCATTTCTTGCTCAATTGGTTTTCATCCTCTAGCTTATCTTTGCACCACATATCCACTTCAAATACTATGCTATTTTTCCAATAAAATCAGCCTTCACAAGTAGAGAATACATGGTAATAAGCGTTGAATTTTCTTGCACTAGAATTGCCCTTCAATTCCATACCTATGAACAGAGTCATAAATATGCTTTCTATCACTTGCATAACCTATCATCTACCATCAATTTAATACTCATTTCCATGCCCTTTAGCCTTCTAGGAACTCAACAAACCCAATTGTCAAGCATTCTATTGGTAGCAAGACTTCAAAGGGGGAAAGAAACTAGCTATAAATTCACCAAATCAGATTTTCCTATCTTCCTGCCTATATCTCTCTGTTTCCAGATTTTTAGATAGGTTTTTATCCAATTTTGATGGCTGAATTTGGAGGAACTTCAAGTTAATACAACTCCTCTACTTTACCTTGCTTCTTGACAAGCTATTCCTCTTAACAAGCTGCCGGATTGAGAGCTAAGTTGCTGATTTCCTTCCAATTCCTCACTTAAACTTGAGAATTAAATTGCTGGATTGTCTCCCAATACTCCCCTGTTTTGGGCAGTGTACAAATAAAGTCATTTTATACTTAAGAACGGTGTCATATGGTTATGAGATTTTCCCATAAAGTAGAAAACTTATATAATTTCCTCATATAAGAAATTAAGCTCAAGAAAAACATGTTAGCAATATCAAAATATTCCACAACTTCCTGAAATTCTGTTCTCAGGTACACACTTCCGATCTCACAAAACATATCATAAAAACTTCTATCATCTCCAAATGGTATCATTCCAATTTTGGATGATAGACAACTCATAGGAGATCATTCTCTAACTTGTATCTTGTTAAAATTTCACATATACTATCATGTATGACCTTTCAAAGTTGATGGGCAGAAACTACTTTATATTATCTAATTCCAGCCTTAATTCTTTTCCTTAAATTTATACTAACATGCTTGATTTCCTAGAATTCATTCTTAGCCTCTTATGCTTCCATTTTCATTAAAAAGACATAGCTTCCCTCTTACAATTAATCCCAAAACTTAATTTGATTAACAACTATTACAGATTTTAGTTCAAGGTCTCACATAACACTTTGCTCAAGGCTTTCAACTTAATTTCACACCTAAACTATGATTAACTACTCAATTCTATAAAATTTCTTAACCCTAGGAAAAGATTAAACCTTAAAATCTATGTGAAATCAAGGATTGAAAGTTAAAAATACTTATTTAGGATGAGAATTCCTTGTCATGCTTCATCAATTTCTCCAATTTTCCCACAATTTTACTCCCGTTCTTTCTCGGCTCGTCTTCCAAATTTCCTCTCAGTTCTCTGTTTCTTTTTCTTTCTTGTGTAAAAATGGCCAAAATGCAAGACAAATCATGTATATATATTAAGGAAATTGCACCCAAAGCCCTTCAACTTTCTTACATACTATAAGTTGGTCCTTAGTAATCATATTTACCCATAAATCCTTCAACATTTCATTCTTTCTCTTAAACCCTTTAATGACTTGGATTTTGACCCAAATAATTTAATTTTAACCATGAGTTAACTATTCCACATTGAACTTTAAACGAGTAAAGATTAATTTTTGAAAATAGCGGAGCGGGTCGTCACAAGTCATAAGTAAACTTAATCGTAATTATTAATATTCGTACTAGGAAAAATTAAGAAAAAAGTACTATTATAATTTTCATTTAACTTAAACTAAAAATATATATGTTTAATTTTTATTAATTATAAACTACGAATTTCAAGGATATTGACACTTATCCATCAATTAGATTAGATAATTAGATAATCAAATTTATCAATAATTTGAAAAATTAAATGATGATAATTATCTATTAGTTATTAAATGAATAAGGTAGAAAAGAATAAAAAATTTAAAAAAATTGAAAAAATCATATTACTGCACAAGTTACCGCAACATGATATAAAATACCGAAAAAGACCTTGCTAACAAACTTTTGGTGGAAAAACTATAGTACAAAGGTATCACAGACTAATTTCCTTTAATTAATATATAGGTTTAGTTAAACAAATTACATTCACATATATTCTAAAACCGACATGTTGCTGGTAACTCAAGTGGCAAAGAGCACGTCACAAGAGGTCACGTCACTTGATGCAGATGACGTAGCCCCTTATAATTGGTGAATTCAGAGCTTGATCTGTTTTTATAAAAAGTGTCAGGTGCTGTGATCATGTATAATTGATAAATTCGAAACTAGATCTATTTCTATAGAAATTCTATATTAACATGGGAAAAAAAAAAGGGGAAAGGAAAATAACTTATCCTATTTCGCAAAGACTGGGGATGTTTCTCGAAAGTCTACAGCGACCTTTTAAAATATTGATGAAGTGCGTTGTTTAAAGTACATCGGAGTCAAAGTCTTATAAATTAGATTTATTTATGTCTTTCACACATGCCTTTTTTTTTTAAAGTAATCTTTCACACATGCTTTGAATAGTTTTAAATCAAGATGATTTTATATATAAAATTAATTCAATTTCACCTATTAGTCAATTGCATTTGCTAACGAACATAATCATTACAGAAGCCAAGACTTAAAAAATGAAAGGCAAATATATAAATATTGACCAAAAAGATAGGAAATTTGTTAAGGAGATATATAAGGCTCATGTTAAAAAGATAGATAGCTTATATAGTGGAAATTTAACAAAAGCGGCCCCTTATTGGTGGGGTCACTTTTGTTAGATTTCCACCACGTATGCCATAAGGCTCCTTAACAGGAGATAGATATGGCATGTAGCCAGACCGGTAGTCATATATTTTGTTGGTATTAATTTTAAGTGAAATTGAAGAAATTTATGGATGATGTTACGAGTGCCATTTATGTTGACTCTTTTTCTAAATAACTAGTAAGTATACATGCGATGTACGTATTACGTTTTATTTTTAGTTTAAATCTGTATAGATATTGTTATACAATTTGTGTAATTGATAATACATGAAACATTAATAAGATTTGATTTAATAACAAAATACAATAAAGTACAACACATAATGTATATTACCTTTCTAAAGATGAAATTCCGAATTTAAAATAGATTACACATATTTTCACCTTAAAAAGTTAAAATTGCATTATAAAATGGTTCGTATGATTGTTCATTAAGCTTGCTTTTTCATTTCTAAAACATTGAATATAAACATGAAGCAATTCTCATACATGAAGCCTCATATTTATATAAGTAAAATAAAATAATATCTGGAATAAAGACTTGAGAAAATAAACATATTAGAAACCATACTTAAAAGCTAAAAATATTCCTAACTTTAGTAAAAAAAATAAACATTTACAATAATAACTATTTACAATATCATCGTCATGTTTAAAGATTTACAATGTAAAATTTGTCGTTATTATACTCACTAATTATATAGTTTTTGGACTTTAAATCATGTTGGTATATTTTGTTAGCATATTTTCTAATTTAGTTTGACCATCAAACATTGTTTATTGACTAACAAATTATTATTTATTAAGTGTTTTATTGGTTTAAATGTTTGTGTTTTGCAAGGATTTCTCTTAAACAAGATTGCCATAACAAGTGATAAGAGATAATGTTTATCTCTTAAGATAAGAGATAAATGATTATCTCTTATCATGATTCGCTTCACATGGCATAAGAGATAATGGATTATCTCTTAAACAAGGATAAGCAGTTTGTCTTATATACTTATCAGGTAGAGGCCTATAAGTAATGAAGCTGCACTGTTGTTAAAGGACCAAGAATTTTAGAAACAATTGAGAAGGTTGAGGTGCCAACCTACTGGTGGTCAAAGTGAGGGGGAGAAAACTGGTGGTCTACAATAGAAGATTGCATGCCTAATGTACACCCACAAGAGCAGCCATTGAAGCACTAAGAGAGTGTATTGAAGAAATTCAAATCAGGGCGTTTGAATTTACTTGTTTTTGCTGTTGCTTGTGCATATTGATGTATTCAATTCGTGTACTATCTGTTTTGATCTAGTGGATGTTTTTATCTCATGTGGTAAGGGTGCCCGTTATAACATCCTGCGAAAATTTAACCTTCAATTAAACTATGTGGCTATTATATTGACAATAATTGCTTGAATTATATTGAAAAGATCGGAAGAGCTGGCGCTCAAATGTCAATGAAAGAAAGAATTTCATTCTCAATTGACATAAACTAAAGTACGGTGACTTAATTAAAAGATAATACAAAGTATAAGGATTTCTCGCGTAATAAACGTGTGAACCACGTTTGGCCACATAATCCCCTCAAGCAAATGGTCTTAAACGCGCCACGTGTCTTGGTCTTATTGGTGGAACTCAAAAATAAATTTAACACAACTAAATCCTAACTATTATATAAAGGGTTTAAGGGTCCTCAAAGTTTCCTAACCTCCTAACCTATCCCATCACTCTCCCAAATCTCCCAAAATTCATCCAAAAGTGGCAAAGGTGGAGAAACAACCATTAAAACCCACTAAATCACCTATTTGTCTCTTGGAAAATGCTCCTTACTATATGTAGAAAGATTGTAACTTAGAAAACTAGCCTTGATTGAAGAATATCGAGATTTTGAAAGCACTTTTCTACATTAGAATTATTGAAACAATCTTTAGCAAATCTTTGATGTGAGTAACTAGTATTTTGGATTCCGTTTCTTTTGTTCATAACGTTTACATAAGATATGCATGGATTTTTTATACATCGTTATCATGCAAAAAAATTGGTTTATTGCATTTATATCGTTAGTTAATACTCTACCCGTCTTGCTTTGCTTTGTGGTAATATGACATTTCTATGTGGTCTTGGTCATTTTGGCTATATGGTACTCTTTGTGGTATTATAGCCTTACTACGTGATCTTGGTCATTTTGAATCATTGAATCTTGTGCGCACAACGGGTAGTAGTTTAACTAGTGAGAGGGCCCTCTTGTGCATCTAAAGGATTTGTGCATTCAATGGTTTTCTCTCATAAATGAAAGGTGAATCAAAATATTTTGCCACTCACTGAGTACGTTGTACTCACCCCTTCTTCCATCTAACAGCCCCTGTAAGTATTGAATTAAGAAGTTTGTGGCCAGATCATCCCAAGGATGGAGAAGATACATGTATGTGATTGAGATTTCAGTGTGGGTGGCCGCAATAATTATTGTAAAGATATAATAACATGATATTATGTATAATAGTGTTTGACTTGAATTTGTAAAGTCTCGCTTTCAAATTTGAATCGATATTTATTTCTCAAATGCTTCTGCTGCTATTGCAATGAAAATAAGGTAATAAATTTGGGGGTGTGACACCCGTGGTTTTTCCCTGAAGGATTTCCGTCAACATATCTTGTGTTCTGTCATTTTACTATTTATTCGGCGCTAGACAGTTCTAGGTATAAAACGTAATTGCCAGACTTAGCTGGTGAGACAGACACGTCTAGATATCTAGATTGATATTGTTTTCATTTGGTATCAACGCAGGTTCGCATAGTCATAGCGAGATCCATCAGTCTAGATATGGATGGTCCTTCAGTGAGTACTATTTTTCTACCTCCTATCCTTAATGGCATAAATTATGCATATTGGAAGATTAGAATGGAAATATATTTGCAATGCATTGATGAAAAAGTGTGGCAATCAACGGTTAAAGGTTATATTGCACCCACTGTTATTCAAGAAGGCGTCACTGTTGTTAAATCTAGAGATACATTAACTAAGACTGAATTAACACATTCTAGTTGGAATCAAGAGCTCTACATACAATATTTTCTTTAGTTGATGAAGATCAATCTCAATTAATCTCTTCTTACAAGACCATGAAAGAGGCATGGGACATTTTGCAAGTTGCAAATGAAGGGACAAATGCTATAAAATCCTCAAAACTTCAATTCCTAGAATCAGAATTTGAGGGAATAGTGATGCATGAAAATGAAGAATTTAAGGATTTTTACAGGAAAATTAGTCAAATCATTAATGCTGCGCAAGCCCTTGGTAAGAAATATTCAGAAAAGAAGATTGTCAATAAAATATTGAAATCTCTTCCTGACAAGTTCCATTCTAAAACTACTGCTATTGAGGAGAGCAAAGCTGTAGAAGACATTAAAGTTAAAGAACTTGTTGGCTCACTCATGACTTTTGAAATGGGATTAAGCAAGAAGAATGACAAGAAGGCAGAAATTGAAGTCAATGCAAGGAAACTCAAATGTGATTCAGAATATAGAGACACTGATGGAAAAGAAAACTTTGCCCTACTCTCCAAGCATTTCAAGAAATTCTTGAAAATGAGACAAAATGACAAGAATATCAAAAATCAAACTGCTTCCCAAAACAAGATAAGGGAAAGCAAAACCCAATGCATGATGTGCAAAGGATTTAGCCATGGTGCAAAAGAATGTGATAACACTCGGAGGCAATCTCGAGAGAAGAAGGTTATGAAATCTCACTACAGCGATGATGAACATGATGTGTCTGTCTCAAACGTATCTGAGAAGGATATGTCTACCTCAGATGTCTCTGAGTACCTGGTAAAGACTTTATCTACATATATTCATACAAAGAATAACCCTATAAATTGTTTCACCGCAGGGTCTGTCCAATTAAGAGATACGTCCCTCTTTTGGCTGCTGGGCTACCATTTTCGGCAACCTTTGGGGGGGAGTCGCCCCCAGCGCTACCATTTCCGGCAGCCAAAATGGGGGTAGCCTTTCCCCCTCTTTTTAAAAAAAAAATTAAAATATTTATATTTTTTTATTTTACCATAATACTCTCAACGTTAATGGTAGAAATAGACAGAATCCGTTACGGGGACATCAAGTGTAACACTTTTGAAAGGTTGGGGAACCAAAGGAGTAGAATCAAAAGTTGGGAACGTAATTTATAAAAAATTAAAAGGTTAGGGACTTTAAGTGTAATTAACCCATAAAAGTAAAAACTAACAGAATTAGTAATTAAGAATGACTAATGTGATTATAAAATTTTCCTCAAGAATTTTATGAATTTGACACTTACAACTTCACTATCAGTGATTCTTCTAACTACCAGTTCATTGATTCAAGAACATCAACTTTAGTTAACGATCAAATTTCACGTAATTAATCAATTGTCTATCTCAAAGCTAGTTAATCCTATTTAATTAGGCCTTCTCACATATCTCTAAGTGAGCGCGTTATCAATCCTCTTAATCGTATTAATAACATAAACTCATGCAAATATCTCCAAAGTTTAATTTACGTGACCGCACTAACCACAAGCAAATCTCTTTATCTTGTTTAAATTAATGTTCTTTATACCCTAATTTAATTCACGCATTCCTCTCTCGAATCAACACAAACCAATAAACATCCACAAATTCGGCGCCAAATAAGTGAAAGACATAAAAAATAACGATAAAAACTTAACTAGAAACAAAATTTTAAGCGTTGAGTCAACAAACTAACAATTAGGATTCACAATAGGGCTACATTGCTTGTGCCAAGAAAAAATATTAGTTAGTCATAATAAAATTCAAATTATTTTCGTACAATCAAAGTGGGAAGCACTGCTCCTAATAATGATAAAAATGAAGAATAATGATAACAATGAAATTATTTTTGTACAATCAAAGTGGGAAGCCCTGCAATTATTTGTCCTCGTTGTCGATGTGTTGAATCGGACTGCCATTGATTTTTACAGTGTCCGTGGGTTAGGCTCATTTGGAAAGAATTTGGATGTTGGGATGTGATGCAGGCGGGTGTTTCTTTTGGTGCGAATTTTGACATGGCTGATTTCATTTCTCATATTGGGACAGTCCTAGCAGAAGATAGGCTTGAAATTATTTGTATTGGGACTTGGTCGATATGGAAAGAACGAAATCAGTAAGTGCATGAAGGGGTTGGCCATGCGGTAGATTTGGTGTGTGATCTAGCTATGGGTTTCCTTGAAGCTTTCCAACGTGCAACCTTGTGTGAGCATGAAACACAGATTCAACCATGTAATGATGCTGTTGTATGGAGGAACCCGGCCGGCTGGTGTTGGAGGCAACTTTACCCTTTCCATTGATGCGGCTATCCGAGAGGAGGAAGGATGGATGGGGTTTGGAGGGGTTATTAGAGATAATGATGGTATTTTCTTTGGGGCGATTTCGGTAAGCAGAAGAGGGGTAATAGATTCCGAGGCTGCTGAATTACTTGCTTTACGGGAGGGGCTCATATTTGCAGAGCACCACGGATGGCATTTGTCGAGTGTGGACTGTGACGCCTGGAACGTTATTAAAGGCCATAATGTTCTTAAGGTTTTTTCGACTCTTGCTGCTATCTTTGACGAAGTTCGAGCATTATTGGTCCGTAGTAGGAGTGGTTCTTGTTATTATATTCTTAGGGATCGGAATAGGATAGCCCACTATCTCGCGGCTTTTTCTTTCTCCACTTCATGTAATGTTTTTTGGGTCGATTGTATTCCTTACCTTATTGCACTGCTGTGGTGATTTGATTATATGAATACAACATTTCCTTTCCAAGGAAAAAAAAAAAAAAGAAGTGGGAAGCGCTGCTTCTCGTTTGATAATGAGAAAAAGCAGAATGAAGTAAAAATGCTATAATCATAATCTCTTCATTCCATAAAGATAGTCCGATAATTAATTTTACACAGATTAAGAAACGAAGGCTAATATAGTTTAGCATTAATTTTTACTCATATCTTTTCATATATACTCTTGTCTCACTAATTGTTTGAAAGTAATTTCAATTTTCAATGCATAGGCAGTTGAAGTAAAGTAATATCACATTTGTCCCAAAAAGATAGTACTTTAAGCCATCTCAAAAAGATAGTCCAGTTACTATATCAAGTTTGTATTTAATTTTTCATTTCCATATTTGCCTTTATTTAATTAACAAATTTAATCTATCTTGATTACTTCTTCTATAGAAACAGATTGGACTCCGTAATCTCCAATTACAATACGCCATCTCCCTTGACACAAGTGAGGTGGCTTGCTGTAATTGGAGATCGGGCTCTGATTATTTCTGTAGAAAGTTCACTATCTTGGTACACACGAGTTTTAAGGGAAGACATTCTACCAATTTCAATTTTTATAATTTAAGGGCATTCACACTGTATATAATCATCCAAATTCCTTCTCAGTAAATTTATATTGGTAATTATTTCTACATCATTAATTAGGTATGAAAGTTAAAATTGAAAGAACACCTATAAAATTAATGTTCTAACAAAATTACCTCTCGTTCCTTAATCTATGTAAAATTACACCTATCGTCCTATCTTTATGAGACAGATGTTGTAATAAGATAAATTTAATTAGAAGTGTATATATATATATATATAGAAATAAAAAAATTAAATGTATGCTCAATATTGTAAGTATACTATCTTTTTGGGACAAATAAAATGATATACTAAACTATTTTTGTGGGATGGAGGGAGTATGATTTTGGAATAATGAAACAACCATGAATGGTGGAGAAAAAAAGGAACCATGAATTGTCCAAGAAAGAATTTCATTACTAGAAGTCTAGAATCAAGTCTAAAATTTTGGAAAGTTTATTATTTGCATAGCGACATCGGATTGCTATTAAAGAAGTGGAAACAGATAGTTTGGTCTTGGTCCATGCTTTGAAGTCGGCATCTCAACTACATTCTCATCTATACATTTTAAATAGCACATTTTAAATAGCATTAATTCATTGTTTGCACATATAAACTATGACTCTTGTAACTTTATTTGTCGTGAGGCAAATAGAGTTGCCCACGTCACAGCCACTCATGCTTTAGTTTCAGGGTTTGAATGTGATTCTACTGATTATTATCCCTATTTTGTAAACTACGTTGTAATTAGCAATATGCTATAAATAAGTATAATTTTCCTTAAAAAAAATAAATAAAAGAAAAAGAAAGAGAGAGAGAGAAAATGAATCAAGGTTGATAGGCATTGATTTGTGATGTTTAAATCCCCTAAATGTATTGTTAATTGTGTGATATTATGTTTAAAAGTTCATATTTACGTTTAGTTTGGTAAATTGTAGGTTAAAATCTAAGTGGAAGTCAAGATAGACAAATTTGGATCAATGTTGCACAAATTATGAAGATTGGGGACTAAAATGAGGACAATGAAAAGAAAGGTATAAAAAGAAGTGTTCAAGTCGACCTAAGCTGCGTGCCTCAAGGAATTTCGGGCTATAAAATTATAACACATATGATTTACATGGGAGTAAAATAGGTCATCGGAAAGCTTATCGAGTCAGGAGTCTAACGCAACTTTCGGATCTCAATTCCGAGTTTCCTACTAAAAGTTATGGACGTTGGAACACAAGCTGCTAGTAGAACGCGGCCCCATACGGCTGCACCCGTGTCCAGAAGTTCGGCAGAATCAGCACAAAGAGCTATGCGGCCTTATGGACCCTGCGCGCGAATTTCCAGTTTTTCTCCTTATTTTCTTAGAACTCTTTTTATGCTTCAACTTGTACACGATTTTTAGACCTTATAAAAGGGCATCTACCCAAGTCTTCAGGAGAGAAAAGACATAATACACAATACATAAAACACTATAGAGAAAGGGAGGAAAAACACAAGACTTTCGAAGGTTCGGGGATTGCGTTCGAGATTCAAGAAGGGGAAACTTGGTGCTTATCCGGGTTATGCGCTTTATTTATTTGTGTTTTTCATTCATAATGTATAATTGATTCTAAGTTGGGACGAACGATGTAACCTAGTTGAGACCATAGTCATGTTTTTCATACTTAATTTATGCAATTAATTCTTATGTTAAATTCTTATTGGTATATTGTTTTGTCTTCATCTATGTGGCCAATGGATGAATGAATTTATGGACTTTTGTTAAACTTGAGAGAGGAATATTTAAGTTAGCTTATGCAATAAGAATCATTAATTTAGACAAGACAAAGAGATTTGCTTGTGGTTAGTGTGATCACGTAGGGTAAACTTCGAGTAGGACTACATGAATCTCTTGTTGATTAATGTACTTAAAAGGGTTATTAACGAGCTCGCTTAGATTAGTTAATTTCGTGAGATTCGATCAGGAACATGGATTAGTTGTCGTTAGACTAGGTGGTCCTGCTATGGTGAAATCGTGAGTCCTAACTCATATCCATCATATATTTCCCTCTAAATCTTTGTATATATTTTAGTTTCTTAATTTTATTTACTTTTGTTTATTTATTCTCTTTTCCAAAACACAAAATATTTGATCATTCAAATAAAGTAAGAATTAATAATTTCGGTACTCAATCTGATCCTCGTGGGAATGATAATTCGGACTCATTGTCCACTGTACTACTTATTCGACCCGTACACTTGCAGATTACATACATATTTTACCGAACAAAGGTCTTAATTTTTATTGTGCCAAATTACTTGATCCATCACTTACTTTATGCCTTAGCATGTTATCCCTTTGATTCTTTTCTTTATATAATAATAATGCAGATATATAATTCTTTTACACTGACGGAACTAAAGAGAAATTTTATTTTAACTAAAGGTGACACATAAATAAATTCTTTTACGATATAAATTTTTAATTTTTCCCTGGGTGATCCTGGCACAAAGAAGCAACGTAATCAAGAAAAAATTGAAGGTGATAACCATATATGGAATAGATTTAAGGCCATCCACCAATCAAAAGATTCAGGCCATCTACTTGCATGTCACATCACAAGAATATGTGCTCTCACTCTCATGCGCACTTTATCCTCTTTGCGTTTTCATTGTGGGTGTAGTTTTTCTATTGAGTCAAATTAAACTCCATATATGAAGTCTGAGTGTTAATAGAAAACAGTCAAGTCACATGTGAATGAACGTTTGATTGTTTTCTATTAATAGTTGAGCTTTATATACGTAGTCCAACTTAACTCCACAGAAATCAACTCTCTATGTGTGTTTTTTCCCTCCATGTATATCCCTATTTCATAGATATGTATTCAGGAATCAAATTCAATGGTTCTATTTGTACCACCTCTCTCTCGATAAATTATTGAAAGAGATAAAAGTCTCGAGTTTTGTTGCATAGTACGAGAGCTCGAAGCTATATAGTATTCTTATCCTTTTGTTGTCCTTCCTTACCGTTATAAAGAAATAGCCAAAAGACTAAAGCCACTTGACAATAAGAGGGATTTTCTCAACGTTCAAACTTCAATTTCTAACCCTTTTTTTGCCGCCGGGGGGGGGGGGGTGGTTGGTTCTGGAGCACTATTTAATCTTTTTTAATTCAGTTTTATTTATGAATATATTAAGCTAGTTTTTTCTTTTTTTTTTGAGTCATGGATATATTGATATTCCTATCTCTCTCCTGATGGGTTGTTTCAAATTTCTCTAGATCATGTACGCTTGCTAAAAAGCTAACATGTTTGCTTTAGTATGTTTTAATATTTCGTGACAGATTATATACCCGTTGCTAAACACACTCATAGTAAAATGGCAATTGCTCAAATAGGCA
>CAVNYN010235752.1:14457-24989 GCA_963692815.1 Nyctanthes arbor-tristis
CCCCCCCCCCCCCCCCCCCCCCCCCCCCCCCCCCCCCCCCCCCCCCCCCCCCCCCCCCCCCCCCCCCCCCCCCCCCCCCCCCCCCCCCCGGTTCTGGAGCACTATTTAATCTAATTTAATTCAGTTTTATTTATGAATATATTAAGCTAGTTTTTTCTTTTTTTTTTGAGTCATGGATATATTGATATTCCTATCTCTTTCCTGATGGGTTGTTTCAAATTTCTCTAGATCATGTACGGTTGCTAAAAAGCTAACATGTTTGCTTTAGTATGTTTTAATATTTCGTGACAGATTATATACCCGTTGCTAAACATACTCATAGTAAAATGGCAATTGCTCAAATAGGCACAAACTGTTTGGTTCCAATTTATAATTGGGATCACCATTTATCCCGATTTCTTATGCAAAGAATGACTGAAATTCAATTTATCTATAGGAAATTGGGACAATGGAGACACCAATTATAAAATATTCTCTTTGTTCTATAAAGACATTCCGATAGTTATTTTAATATAGATTAAAACAATATTGTTAATATACTCAAAACATTAAATTTTGCCTATATTTTTTCACATATATCATTATGTCTCATTAATTTTTTAAAAATATTTCTAATGCATAATGGTTGTTTGATTATCTTTATTTCCCCATATTATAATTTACTTATCACTGATTTAATATTTGATTTGACAACTGCTTAATTACAATCATATATTTCACACTTTTTTATATTTTTAATACACTTTTTTCTCTCTCCTCATTATAATTTCACTAAATAATGAGGATCAAACAAGCTCTGACATAGATCATTGATGCGAAGTAATAATGGGATATATTAATTATGAGCGTAGATGAATATAAAAAATTAAAGCCATGCTCGACTATCTTTTAAAAGGACCAATATAATATATAATACTATTTTGTTCCAACAAGTAGAATCATTGGCTCTCGTGGAAATGTTGACCAATTTGTTGTGGGTGATTGGATGTGACGCGGAGAATTATAGTCCTTACCAATCAGGTTTAGACAGCAGCGTTAACTGGTTTACTAGCGGTGACCCACTAGTCACGGACGAATTTGAATGTGACAGGCCAACGACGATTTACCCGTCAATAAATGTTACCAGTAATAGAACCCTCACGTAGGTCTTTGAAACTTTATTTTTAAAATCCTTGAACTCATGAGGAGCACCTGATAGGTTGATATATCCTCTAGATCTAGAACCAAATATGTAACATATTTTTGGTTGCAAGAGTAGTCAATAATGAAACTTGGAGCCTTTTAGAGTCGTGCAATCTAGTACTCATTCTGTCCCAATTATTTGGTTTATTTTACTTTTTTATAAAGATTAAAAAATATGTTGAAAAGACATAATTTATGATCCGTATTCAGTTGTCTATATTTAACAAATAGAATTCAAAATTGTTAACACTTTCGAAGGCAAGGAGCCATGGTGGGCCTCCCCCCAATTGGATTTTTTTCCCATATAAAATATATATATATATATATATAAATAGTTTAGTGATGTGTACTATACAGCTCACCCCTCTGGCCCACCCCTCTACTGGTGTCAAACTCCACTACTGATTGATAGTTATAATTAAAGTATTAAATAGAGATAGATATGTAATGTAAATTAAGCCTTTTAATATAAGAATGAGACTATATATTTGAGATATGTCAAAAAAGGAAAATAAGACCAAATAATCGAGACTGAGAGAGTATTTACATCATTCATTCCCACATCCAAAGTCCAAACAATGAAATCTCATCCCCACAATTTTGCATGCACTAATTCCATGGTCTTTCATCACTATTAAAAGAGACATGCTCTCACTCTCATGAATACTTTTATGCTCTGTCTTTCATTGAGTGTTTATTTCTCTCATCTTATGTACATCCCTATTTCATAGATGAGTTTTTCTAAGAAAACAGATTTAGTTCCTGATTTGGAACCAGATCTGTCCATGTGGAAATGGGCCCCACCTCCAAATAAAGCAAACCCCAACTCCCCTCCTTAATTAAGCGTTCAGTAGCCCAATAGCCCCAGAAAGGCGAAATCAACAGTGAACCCTCCACCCCCACATTCGAACCGCCGGACTCCCCTGAACTTCCGAACGCCACCTCCAGCAGTCGTTTGCTCCCGCCGCCTTTGCCTTGGCTTCTTCTGAACTAGAAGACTCCTCCCATCTACATTGACATGGGTTTTTGGTCCACTTTTGATACTAATTTCTTAACCCATTGCCATATGAAAATCACGTCGGACTCATCGCCGGAGGAATCCGTCGCGTCAGGATCAGTCACCGTCACCTGAATCATTCTGCTAACACTGACTTTTTGCATTCCTTTGGAGGAACTTTTCGGGATTTTAACAAAATTTTCAGCAACAGTTCGATGCTATGTGAATTTCACCGGCAATGAATCCATTGAAATCCTCAAGATTAAAACTTGCCCAAGAACTACAACATGTGGGGATTCTTGAAACAGAGGATAAATATCGATTTGGGGTGGGAGAGACAAGACTGTGTTTTTGAAAGATGGGATTTAAGGGGTTTTTTGATTAATTAGAGGTGGCGCGCCCGACTATTTGTCCATGTGGCGCTAACTGCGCGCCACATAGGCAAATCTGGTTCCTACTTAGGAACCAGATCCGATTTCTTGGACGAACTCTTTCATAGATATGTACTCAAGAATGAAATTCAAAGTTTGGTCCAATTCAATTTTCTCTCGATAAATTATTGAAAGAAATGAAAGTCCCGAGTTTTGTTGCATAGGATGATCATGGACCTTGTCCTCTGTCCAATCCAGTAGCATCGACAATGCTCTAAGATTTTCACAATTTATATACAAGTATTCTCTTAAGTTCAATTAATCTAAGGGGGCACATCAGTTGCTGATTTTGCAATGAACAATAAACTCTGCCACAGGTATGGACATAACTGCAAGGCTAAGGAGACATACTCTATTTGAGGTGCTTTATTAACATCACAATTGAACACAACTTCAAGGAGAGGACCAAAATTGAATTATGGAAATCTTCTGCCTATAGAGACCTAGCAGTTGTAAAAGGGTAAGAACTCACTTCTGGGTTCTTGTTTTTTATGATAACTAGGGGCTCACGTGGTTTCCATAGAAAAACTAATAGACCAAATAGAGACAATTTCAAAGAGGAATTTACTCAAAAAGATAGAGCCAAGTTAAAATATTAAGAAATTTTGCATGTTAGAATTAACCAGTACGAGTTTTTCTATTTGAACAAAATGACAAACAAAAAGTTAAACAAAACTGACACATGCTCTTCCGATCTATTTTTCAACACATCACATCACTTTTACATCAATTGTAATCACATAGGCCACATGTTTATTTTGTCACACTTTTTGTCTCTTTTTTTGGTCCAAGTAGAATTATTCAGTACAAAATGTATATTGTCTTCATCGTTTGCCAACCCTACCTATTGCAACTGCAACTTCCCAGTAACCATGTCAATACTCCTGCATCTCATCTTTTTCCTTTGGAATATCATAGTCTTCTAATAATGGACATGTTTTGGCACACGATAACAAGGATTTCGACACCGGCAACAGCATTACATTTGGCTACTTGGTTGTCTAAGTGCTGTCTCTACTATTTTTGAATTTCACAAAATGATACAGAGCAAGTAGTGGGTGGCATGTTCTTAGGCCATGATCACAGTTGATGGAATGTTCCATTTGTTTTGGGGACTCTGATCTATTTATTTAACTAAAATTTACACGAATAGTGAGTTATTAGAAGGGCCCATAAGTTAAATGTCGCCAAATTGGTTTTTGAACAATGAAAAGCTGTGAACAATCTGAGAAGACATGTATCCTAGGTAGATAAAACTGTTATTCATTACTTTCATAATAAAAAGAACAATACAATTTCATATCCATACATCCCATGGAAACAAGCAAAAAAAATTACCCCCAACAAAGTATTTTTATATAAGATTATTCAGTTGAGAGATCAGAAAAATACCATTAGCAGTTTTTAGGATTTAAGGGATGCGCCGACTTTGACAAGCTCCTCGAGTGCCTCTGAGACTTGTTTTTCTGTCAAGCCTTCCAACCGGATGCCCCTTTCAACACCCATATCTGTTTACAAACCAAAAAATGATGCGTAAGAATGATAATATGAGTACAAACCAGATCCAAAAAGCTCAACTTTTCAACAAGGTTTGTCTACAAGAACATGGAAGGGAATGAAAAAAGCTGCACAACTACATTACATTCATTAGCACTTATTGTTTATTTGTTGCCAAATTATAAAGCTCCACCACCAGAAATACCAATTGATGCGAACCTGGCAAGGATGATGATACTCCGAACCCACGATCAAATTGACAACACCAGAAAAGCCAACATTCGGGCGAAATTATGACCAATGAAATTGGACCCATTAATGAAACTAACAAAGCACAATTTAAAAACATGCCATAAAGGATGTCACAAGCTCCTTGGATAAATGTCGTTCTACGGATCCACAAAGAACATGATAAATTGTGAGAAATCACTTCTCTAACACGATTTCATTAATAATCTCATCAAAACCTAAAACGGCATTTTACAATAGCAACCCTTTGTATAGGGCACGGAAATAAAGAAAAAAACCCTAACCTATTCTTGAAGTAAAAGAATTCTAAAAATACTAAAATCTTAATTAATTTAGAAATTAAAATAAGTCAATTAATAAAATAAATAAAGATAAGAAAATCCCAAGATGTCGAAATTCGGTGGAACACAGACAATACCAAAAATTGCATTCCAATCAATTGCTTTATTGGGACTGATTTCATTAATGGCACTAATTTGGCCAAGCCTAACTTTCCAGAACTGCTATTCTGGTCCTCCAAGTTTGCCACCTGTGACATTTGGCCTTCAAACTTCAAATTCTCATGTACATCGATCCCTTCTTGCACCAAATTAATTATGGGAATTCATATCACCAATCGCTAAAGTGTATCAGTATTCAGCTTGCTCATCAGCAAAAGCGGTCAGTTATTTTTCAGTCTTTCACTACTAAAATCCACATGGATGCCATATAGACACCAACGAATATTTTGAAGGCACTTGTCACACATATCCATGAGTTACATTGTGTCAAACAAACCTCTTAATATTGAGTTTTGCTAAAATCAGTTCATCCAATTAAAGTTATAACTTATAAGCTTGTTTCACTTAGTGACACTTTGTTTAACCTGAAGTTGGATGCACTTGGCCAATAACAAATATCTACTGTGGCAAGGCTATCCATGGTGAATCCGCAAACTTAAATGATCAAGGATAAGCCTAGCCTACTTACTCAGGAGGCAAAAGTTGAAACGACATGCTTGAAAGGAAAGAAGAATTCAAAGCAATGCCCTAACCCATATAAAGCAGAATAGCATACACGTCTTGCAAAGAATAAGTTGAATACTCACCCATGAACAGGGTCTGAAAGAATAATCTAGAAAAGGCAAGTTAGTTAAAGCCTTTCCAATAGGAACATGAACAATAAGATCAAGAAAACCCAAGACCTTAAGATAACTAGCAAGATGGCTCTTAGCAAATGTTACTGCTTGATGGATTGGTACTTATGAGTAGGATAAAAATGTAAGCCCTACTGGATTGAAGGAGAAATAAATCCTGATATTGATAGTGCAGAGAAGGGGATCAAATGGAGCTTTAAACTTTAGTACTCATATGTTGGATCAAGTTTTCCCTGAAGTGTGAGTTCTAAATTTGCATGTGAATTGCTAACTCCATATACTAGCATGATATACCTACCTTTTAAATACAATGACAAGCATGATTTGGATAATTGCATCCATCTCACTTGAGAATTATATCCATTCTCGTAAAGGGCAAAATAACTTTGGAAGTAGCAATCGAGGCTTAGCTTATCATCCAATTATAATCGAATCCAACTATAAAATGATTTCGCTTTTGGATACATGGCATTATTTTATTGAGCCATTTATTCTGAAAAGTCAATAATTGCATCTGGTCGAAAGTTCTAGCCATCATTGTTGATTTTTGAAGGTAATTACCGAATGAATTATACCATGTGTAAAACGTATTCCAGTTTATAATTGGAGTCAATTATAATTGGGACAAAAATTGTTTATAACAATGCCTAGGATTTAGGAGAAATGATATAGAAGAACAACGCCGTGCACACTTCCATCTGAAGTAATGTTTAAGCTAAATACCCATTCCCTATTGGTTATTTGTTAAGACAACAAATATCTACTTACAATCATGAGCCACAATGCAACTTAACACTGGATTTCTACTTACAATCACAAGGCACGTTCCAACATAACACCGGATTTGTGTAACTGTATTTCATCTTAACTTATGCTCCAGAAAACTGCTTAGGGAGAACCAACAAAATCCATATTCAATTACATTTTTCTAAATTAATGTAAGTTGACCTCATAAATAAAAACTTCAGTTACAGTGTTATATCCTGGTCATGTTGGACAGTATTAATGCATCAGCCCACATATAATCTAGTATTGTGGAAAAAAAGGGAAGGTTTGGTTATCTATTCTCACTTTGCCATTGCAATGCAGTCGAATGCGTCTTGTCTTGTTACATTCCAGAGATAATCAAAAGATAATATTGTGATACTCCTCGACTGATTTTCAAGGTGAATCCGATTTGTCAGAACATAAAGGACATCTTCCGCCCTAAAAGTGATGTAACTTGGTTTTTGAGTTTTTGGCTTTGGGACAATTAGAAAAGAATCTGGGCCATGCTCTCACAACAATATTGCCTGTGAAGTAATCTTGTATATCAATCTATTCTAGAAGCAATGTATAGAACCAAATGTACAAGAATCATTAGAAGAAGTGTGCTCTAAAAACTTTAGAAATAAAATATATGCTCCATACTTCAGATGTAAACCTCCACAACATATGATGCATATGTTAAAACTTGATAGTTGAGCCGAGACCCAAAATACCTTGGACTTGGATATTGACAAGAACACTTGTACAAAGATATGTATAGATGTACTCACGGATTTCTTTAGTCCAAACAACACCAATAGATTATTAAATTCAAAGTTTCAAACATGTTGCTCCATATGACAGAAAAAAGTAACAGAGCCAAAAAATTACACCTTTCAAGCACCGATATTAACTGTACGATCAAGAATGGCATACCGTATCTCGCCCAGACCTGAGGCTCCACTCCTCTACACTCGCGGATTAATATTGGGAACTTGGGATTCTGAGCCTTCAGATCTGTGTAATTCTTCTCCACGAATGCCCTATTAAATACATTTATAAAAAAAATATAAAAAAAAAATCAGAGAAGAAAAGGATCGGGAGAAGCAAAAGAATTACGGAGAATAATACCTGGTAGATGCACTCGCAGGTGAAGTTTGGCAGAAAAGGATCCGAAGCTCCTTCAGATTTCGCGATAATCGTCCTCTCCAAGCCATTGTCTTTTCCGTTTTTGGTATTCTCTTCCTTGTCCTCGGACCTAGACTGAAATCGGCAATAAAAACTCTCCCAGACTCAATAAAACTAGTTTTAGTGTGCGATGGACGGGAAGTATATATTTTAGAAATAAATAAATTATATTAATAAAATAGTCAAAACTTAATTATCAAAATAATATCAAGTATGCATATTTTAATAAGATTATATTTTATAAGAGACAACATATTAGTACCAATATGATAAAAGACAATTCTTTCAATTTCCTTTGTTTTTGTTTTTCTTTTTTTCTTAAAATAGTAATTCTTTCAATTTCAATCATCATAAATTGTGTAAAATTTCTTTATATACATGTAAAATAAACAAATATAAACATATTATTGTATAAATGCTCATATGATAAAAATATTTATTGTAAGGTAAGTAACACCACATATATAAAAATATTTTCCACTAATTTCCACCGTGAGGGAGAGGAGAAAAATGGGTTTTTGGATTGGGTTGTCGCTTGGGAAGGGTTTTTGAAATGTCCGAATTATGTTGGGTAAATTTCACAAATGATCCCCTACTTTGGCACTTTGAATCGCTTGGATTCATAATCTTTGTTTTTAGCGCGCTGAATTCTCACTGTTTCATAAATATACATAAAAGGTCACTCTTAACAGATTCCATCCAAAACTTTGTTAAATGATTGAGGCAATTACATTTATACCCTTATCCTTTAAATTAAAAAAAAATTTAAAAATTATAAAAATAAAAAAGGAAAAAAAAACCACCCCACCAGCAACTATTTTAGTTGCCATAAATTGTAGCATTCCGACGGCCAACCGGACCGCTGCCATTTCCGACAGCTGAAAGGAGGAGACATCCCCCCTTTCGTCTGCCGAAAATGATAGAAAATGTATTGGGGGAAGGGGGAGACTCCTCCATTCAGTGCCATTTCTAGGCAGAAAATGGAGGCGAGACTCCCCCCATTTCTCTGCCATTTCAAGCAGATGATAAGGGGGCTCTCCCCTTTCAGCTACCAGAAATGACAGCATTCCGACGGCTAGTTAGTCAAAGTAGTTGCATGTTAGAGGGGTTGGGTAGGGTGGGGGTTGTTTTTTTTTCCTTTTTTATTTTATATTTTTTAAATTCTTTTTTTTTTTTAATTTAAAGGATAATGGTATAAAGATAATTTCCTTAACCATTTAACGGAATTTTGAATGGATCCCATTATGATGGACATTTTGTGCGTATTTAAGAAAGGTTGAGGACCCAGTGTACTAAAAAAAGATTAGAAACCTAGGCGATTCTAACTCCAAATGTTGGGGACGATATGTGAAATTAACCCACTTATGTTTGGGTTATTTTCACATTTCATCTTTAAACTTTTAATTTTGACACAACTTTGTTTATAATCTTTGTTTTTCTCTTGTTGTGTCTCCAATCTTTCAATATCGACACAATTTTGTCTCAATTCTTTGTTTTTCTTCCGTTGTGTCCCCAATTTTTTATAAACTTATGCGTTTTTTCCCTTTAGTCAAATTTTCTATTAAAACGGCATGCTATTAAGGGGTAAAATAGGAATAAAATTGAGTAACTTCACCTACATCCCAAACCTTTCAATTTTGACACAATTTTGTCCCTATTTTTCCTTGTTTTATTCTCAACTTTCATATATTTTTGCATTACATTTTCAATATCAAATTATGCTAGCTGTGTTTGGTTGAACAAATTTTTAATTGGTATTATTTAGGTTAAATATCCAGTTGTATTACCGAAAACCACTTGTATTAAATACATTGTTCTAATGTCTATTCGTGAATCAGATGTTTAAATTGGTATTTTTTTAAACTAGATTCTTAGTGGACTAAGTTGCTTTTTTTGGGGTCATATTTGTGGTATTATATTGTTCTGATTAAATACCTGTAACAATATAGATATGCCAAAATTACCAAATTGATAGTGAACCAAGAATCTAGTTAAAAAATACCAGTTAAATATCTAATTCGAAAATATACATCAGAACAGCGTATTTTCAACAATACAAGTAAACATTTAACCAACATAATACTAATAAACCATCTTACCAATGAACATTTGACATAACTTAATATTAAGAACGTAATGCTTATATATGAAAGTTGAAACTAAAGAAACAAAGAACGTAGACAAAATTGTGTCAACATTAAAAGATTGGGGGCATAGAATAAAGTTACTCAATTTTATTCTTATTTTACCCCTTACTAATCATACCATTTTAATAGAAAATTGGACTGAGTGGACAAAACACGTGAATTATTAAAAATTGGGGACAAAACAAAGGAAAACCAAAGAATGAAGATAAAATTGTGACGAAGTTGAAAGACTGGGGACAAAACGAGAGAAAAATAAAGAATAGAGGCAAAATTGTTTCAACGTTAAAATTTTGGGGACAAAATGTGAAAATTACGCATTATGTTTTTACTGGACCGGGTTGTACGTTTCTTGTCAAATACTGATATTTTTTTTGAGATACTTAAAGAAAATACCTTTTTTTTATTTTTTTTACAGGGGTCTCAATTTTACCTATATTATGAAATTAATTGTGGAATTACATCTACTTTTTGCAAATATAACTTTATAGTCTTTTCCTTTTTTATTAGGGTAAATTTGACGTATTGTCCCCAATCATTGAATTTTGTATAGTCTGGGTCCTCAACCTTTTTTTCAATGCATTAAGTCTCTAACGTTTTATAAATTTGCGTGTAAGATCTTTTTTTTTTTTTTTTTTTTTTTTTTTTTTTTTTTTTTTTTTTTTTTACGAATTCCTTCAATAATAGCATTAACTTTCAATAAAATTATGTCACTGTCTCATTAAATTAAAAAAAAATTAAAAATATAACAACATAATATAAAAAAAGGAAAAACACCCCACCCACCTGCGCACCAATTTTCATGATGCCATTTCCAACAACCAAGAAGGGGGTTGCTGCCATTTCCGGCAGCAACGAGGGTTCTCCTTCCTTCTTTTGTCGGGAAATGGTAGCGGTCTAGACATCATTTATGGAGTCAACAAATTATCACAATCCATGCATTCTCTGTCTGCAAAACACTG
>CAVNYN010235768.1:0-19439 GCA_963692815.1 Nyctanthes arbor-tristis
CGGTAGTTTGAGCTCCATAAGGGGAGGCGAGGTTTCCTTAGTCGGACCATCAAATCCTGACCCCAAATCTAACCCCCAAGTGTTCAACGTTGCTGCCACGGGCCACCGCCGATGGCAGCGGAACTTCCGGCGGTGCTGCATTTGCAAGTTCCCATGGGTGGCGTCGTGCTCACCACCCAAGGGATTTCACAAGGCAGTCGCAGCAACACCCCCATGGGTGGCACCCCTGCAGCGCCACACATGGCGTCCAAATGGGTGTCTCGCAGCACCAAATCTGGTGTTGCAGATCTTGATTCGAAATTAAGGGGGGAAGGGGGATCGGGGATGGTGGTCCGAAATAGTAGCCGAAAGTGGTGAAACAATCTTGGTGGGGATGGGAAAGGTGATGGTAGAACTTGTAAATTAGATAAAATATCAAGGGTAAAAAGGGAAAAAAGAGACAATTTTGTCCAAATTGTGGAAATTTTAGGGGCCATGTTTGGAAATGCCTCCTAAATTTTGGACATTTTTTGAAATTTCCTCAATTTTTTCCTCGCTGTGTTGGTGTATGTTGACGACTCACTGATAACTGGTAATGATGAAGTAGAAATCAGTAAAGGCCTCTCTTGATCACACTTTCACCAGTACGGATTTGGGTTTTGAAAAGTTCTTCTTTGGCATTGAAATAGCAAGATCTACTGCAAGATATCTCTAAATCAATGGAAAACAGTTTGTTAGGTCGCTAAAGTGTCACCACACATTTACATAAAGGTTAGAAATTTACCCCAACAGGAGCTGCTTTACTTCCTATTCGTAATCGGTAAAGGTGAATTGTTGGTAAGAATGACAACGGGGCGAGTTCAGGGTGAGTATGTCTTCCTCGCCCTGTTAAGGAAACCCCCGCCCCGTACCCTCTCCATACCCGATTCAATCGGGTACAGGGCGGGTGTGGGGTGGGTACTAGAAAAAAACCCGTTACCTGCCCCATTAAGAAAATACAACAAAATTTTTTTTAAAAAAAAAAATTGGAAACTACATGAAAAAAGGATCTAAAATATCATACGTCCAGCCAAATTATCAATGTCATTCAACTACGTGTCAAAATTCAAATCGTCAAAATTCAAACCATCGAACATTCAAGCACACATTGCATATCAAATTTAAACTTATTTTAAAGAAACTCCAATTTTGAATTATATATTAAAGTTAGCTAAAATTGTAATATAAAGAACATTGAGCAAAGTGGTTGAGGCACATTGATTTAACTTTGAGTAATTAAAAAAAAACTGCTATCGCGTATCTGGTGCGGGAGGGTTGGGGCCGCCAATACCTATCCATGACCCGATAAGAGTTCGGGGAGGAGAATTTCACCCCGTACACATCTCAATACTTAACGACAGTTACCCACGAGTATCAGGTTTCGGGTACAAAATTGTCTTTCCTACTTGTTGGGAGGTTAGTTTATCTCAGGGAGGTTTTAAATTACTTGGAAGACAGAGAAACAGACCACCATCCCCAGGAGTTCTATTGAAGTTGAATAGATGAGTATGGGGACAACAGTGTGTGAGCTTTTGTAGATTTCATATGTCCTAAAGGATTTTCAAACTCCTCTTAATCTTCCAATTCCATTTTGTTGCAGTGCCAATCAGGTTGCAGTTCGTATTAGTGCTAATCCGATGTTTCATGAGAGGACCAACACCTCGACATTGATTGTCATCTTGTTAGACATCGGGTCAAGTATGGTTTCATTTATATATCCAAGGCACATTTCTACCAGGAATAACTCTTTACAAAATCCTTACCAGAGCCAAAATTCATGATTTCAATCTCCAATTATGGACTTTCATCGAAGTACAACTTCAGGGGATGTGAATATTGTAAATGTTGTAAATATTGTAACATTTTTTTTTTTTTTTGTATTTTACAAGGAAAAGCTTTGGGACCTTTAATATGTAAATTTCAATTTCTGTACAAATCACTAGTGCCCAAAAACATATAAATATCATGTGAGATGGTTGTGGATGAAATCAAAGCAAATCGAAAAACATATAAAACTTGAAAAAGATTTGGAGTTTCAAACTTTTTCAAGCATGTGATTTGAGTGAAGTGGAAAGGACAAAAAAACCGTAAAGCACGGATAAGGGACAAGGGAAACTTTCAAGCTCAAGTGAAGTGGAGTTAATTATCTGAAATATCATTGTACTTTCAAAAAGTTATCTTAAATGTTATTGTACTTTAAAATTTACTCGAAATGTCATTATACTTTTAAAAAGTTATCTCAAATGCCATTGTACTTTAAAATTCACCTGAAATACCACTGAACTTGTGAAAGTGTTATTTCATTTGCCACCCCTATTAAAAATATAACGGACTTGATGACATGATTAACGGAATTTACCACATGACATCTTTACTGTTATTTTTTTAATTGGGTATTTACGGAGTGGCAAATGAGATAATATTTTCACGAGTTTAATTATATATGAGGAAAGTTTTATAAAGTACAATGGCATTAAAACTTTATAAAGTTTTATTAAACTTTCCTCATATACCACTAAACTTATGGAAATGTTATCTTATTTGTCACTCGGTCAACACCCAGTTAAAAAATAACAGTTAAGATGTCACGCGGTAAATTATGTTGGCCATGTCATCAAGTTAGTTATATTTTTAATGGAGGTGGCAAACGGGATAACACTTTCACAAGTTCAGTGACATATCGAGTGGATTTTAAAGTACAATAGCATTTGAGATAACTTTTTGAACGTACAGTGGCATTTCAGGTAAGTTTTAAAGTATAATAGTATTTGGGATAATTTTTTGAAAGTGTAGTGGCATTTCAGGTAATTAACTTAATGAAGTGCAACCGACCTTTTTTAAGTGCTTGTTTGATCCTCTTTAACATATATATTTATAATTTCACCTACCACTGATTTGACAACTATTCATTTTTAGCCATAAATTTTAAATTTATATTAAATCTATACCACTTATTTCATCTCATTATAATTTTCTCTTTATAAGTCAATTATATAAAGAGGATCAAACAGCCACTAAAATACTGAATCAAAGCATTGCTGGTTGTCTGAACGAATCGATAAAATGTATTATTATCATCTTGTAGTATTAAAGAGTTTGGGGTTAGTTATACAACTAATTAAATTTAGGGATCGCTTTTTAGGTTTGTTAAGAACGTATTGTCTAATTGATCAATCGAAATCATTAAACTATTTTTCTCTAAGCTTCCGAGAAAATAATAAAACTTATATATGTCCAAATTATAAGTGGGTCTGGGTTGTAGTTTTAATTATTAGGCTTTCAAGCCATTTGCTTTAAAAATATATTTCAAATTTCACATCTCAAGATTATTAGTTATATTTTGTCGGTTATTTTTAACATTATATTTATGGAGTATTATGAATTTTTATTCTTCACTGGAGTTGTGTCATAACCAACAAAATATTAATTTGCAGTAGTTAATTAAAAGATTGATCTTTATCAATCAAAACTTAATCAATTAGAGTAGGTATAATTGGCCGATTGGTTTAGTCAGGAAAGCAAATAGGGGATAGTTTGTGAAAATGTTCGAGAGGATATAAGGGAGGCCGGGAGGGAAGGGTATGGTTCGAACTCATATTTTTTACCTGAAAACTTGAGCATTCAACTACTATAACACAATCCTTATTACCATGTATTGTTATTCATTTAGTACTTATAATAATAATAATAATAATAATAATAGTTCACTTATTAATTATAATATATTTCTCCAACATCTAATTGAATACACTCATTCATTAAAATAATATAGGGTTAATTTCACATATCGTCCTCAGCCTTTAGGGTTAGCATCGGCTGGGTCCCTAACCTCTTTTTTTTTTTCAACGCGCTGAGTCCTCATCCTTTCATTAAATTGCATAGAATGTCCTTTAACGGTTTCTATCGACTTTTCCTTTAAATCTTCAACCAAATTACCATTACACCCTTATCTTTTTTAAATAAAAAACAAAACCTTTTAAAATATAAAAAATTAATACAAAAATTAAAAAAAAAAGGTCCCCCCTCTATGAGCTGCCGTCAGGGTCTTCCCTACAGTTGACTGCCTTTTCTGGTAGCCATTGGTTGAGGGAAATGGCAGCCCATTTCCGGTAGCCAAATGGGGGGAGGGAAGACCCCCCCTCACGCCCTATGAGATCGGAAGAGCGGCAGCTCACAGGAGGGTCTTCCCCCCCTCCCAATTTGGCAGCCTTTTCTAGCAGCATTCGCTATTGGAAATGGCTGCCATTTCCAAGAGCCAATGGCTGCCAGAAAAGGCGGCCAAATTGGGGGGAGGGGATCCCCCTGTGAGCTGCCATTTTCCGGCAGCTCATAGGGGGGGTCTTCCCCCCGTCCCCCACAAATTTTCATCCACTGGCTGACAGAAAAGGCAGCCAACTATGGGGGAGACCCCCCCTCTCCTTTTTTGTTGTTTTTTTTTCTTTTTAATTTTTGTATTATTTTTTATATTTTAAAAGCTTTTGTTTTTTATTTAAAAAAAATAAGGGTGTAATGGTAATTTGATTGAAGATTTAACGAAAAGTCGACGGAAACGGTTAAAAGGACCTTCTGTGCAACTTAATGAAAGGTTGAGGACTTAGCGCGTTGAAAAAAAAAGGTTAGAGGCTCAGCCGATACTAACCCCAAAAGTTGGGGATGATTTGTGAAATTAACCCAATAATATATCATTAAGTGCATTACATAGCCAAGCGACTATAATAAATTTCCTATAATCACTTTAAAGTTTAATTAAAGTCAGTGAACAAACAAGATTTCTGGAAACAATTTGACTTTACAAGACCCGGAGGAATCTCTTTAATTTACTTATATTATTATAACCAAAGAAAAGAATTACTTATTTTTTTAGAAAGAGAAAATAACTAGTTATGAGTTCTAAAATTAATTAATTAATTAATCAAGAAGTTCGCTAGACACCATTCAACTAGCAAAGACTCTTGATCGAAATGCTAGCGTCAATTTGCTTCTTGAAATTGAATAAGAATAACTATACAAGGGTTTGTCAAGATTCGATGGACTTTTGTGGAGTTGATTGTTCCTAATGAAATTTTAAAGATAGAAGTAGTGGATGATCCTCCCTCGCCGTTCTATAAAAATAGTCCAGTAGTTATTTTCATACAGATTACACCGATTAAGAAATGATATATAGTTAATCGGGATAGTTCGCTTACCAATTGATTTGACAAATAACTTTGACAAATAATCATGTTCCTTAGATTAAATAAATTCAGTGGTCCATATTCATTTTAATAAACCATTTAATTTCATTTTTTCCCTTCCATAAAAACATTGCAATTTTCCTTTTTGGTATTCCAAATACCCTACAACTTGATATGTGCAATCGTTGGCTACCTATCTCCATTCAAGATTAGTTTGCTTACTTTATCTTTATTGTCATGCAACTCATTTATTCTGTCTGCCGGCAATTGATTTAATTTATTCAACTTTTATTTTGTCGTCAAAAGTAAATGCAGCTAAAAGAACTTTTTGATGAATTACACTTCATGGCATTAACGACAACCTTTTTCCGAGAGGATGACATTGATAATAATCTTAATTGGCATTCAAGTCGAAATTGTAAATCAAACAACAGTTGTATCTTCTACTTAATTTGTATTGGCAATTATTATTATTATTATTTTGGGAATGCAAATTAAGTAGAAGTATACAATTGCAATGATTGTTTGCTATCACAAAGGAAAATTGCAATGATTTTCAAGCGGTAGGGTATTGGAATTCCAAAAAGGGAAATTGAAATGTTTTTATTGAAGGGAAAAAATTAAATGAAATGGTTTATTAAAATGAATGTAGACCGTGGGATATATTTAATCTAAGTAACATGATTATTTGTCAAATTTATTTGTCAAATCAATTGCTAAGCGTAACTGCTCCGACTATTAATTAATATAGTTGAAACATTAAACTTTATTTGTATTCTTTTATATATATATATATATATATATATCCTTTTTTCTCTTTAATTATTAGGGTTTTTCAAGTTTCGGTTACCCTTTCAACTATCTTCTGGGTATGTCACTGTGTGAGACGAGGTGAGTATAATCAATTCTCATATGTTGCAAGAACAAGCTAACTTGCCTTTCTCCAAAGCAACGTTCTAATTTTCGTTAAGGAAATTAGAGATGTATTATCACCCTCTTTTAACGATCAATGACTCAAATGAATCGTGTAACGTTGTTGATACGTGTACTGGTGCTGACGTGACCTAGTGTCCACATTCTTGAATTATTGTATTGATTGATTCTTTCATTGTTTGTTGTAGATTATGTTTTAGATTTGTACAAGCTTTCGTATAGTGATTTGATATGATTATATAGAGATTTGATTTTTCTTGTAAAGCAATTAAAACATTTGTACTGTATATTGTCTTCGATTATTAATAAAAAGATTATTCCGTTCAAACTTGGTATCAGAGCCTTCAAGACTCACAAGCAACCATCGTCCTTTTTTTTTTTTTCTGTTCCTACATGATACAGCCCTTGCCATGAGCAATATTCTTCCAGGTTCGGCCGCCCTTTTGTCTTCTTCCACTGTTAACTATGTCGCAAAATTCTAGCGCCAGTCTCTGCTAACCAAAGTGAAATCGCCTATATATGTGCAATCTCCCAGTTTTTAACTAATCAATCAATTGGTCACAAGGCTTCCTGTATAACTTGTTAGGATATCATCATTTGTTTGGAGCGCACGTGTCGATTAGTGCAATGGCGGAGCCAAACACTATTACAGGAGTGGACAAGAGGGGTGAATCTTATAGTACGCACAGTTAAACCCTTTATATATATATATATAGGTTAAAAAAATTTTTTTTTCCCAATTTGGGGGCCAGGCGCACCATGGTTGACCTCCCTCCCTCTGCCAGTGATTGAGTGTCAATGAGTAAAAAGTAGAGCCTAGTTGTACTGAGCACCCATTATACACTCTTAGAGTATTAGAAATTTTCTTCTTCTAATGTGTATATAGGGACGGGAAGAAAGGAAAATGAAAACATCGGTGCGTATGATGCTTCTTCCTGGAAAATTGAATACAAAAGGAGCCCAACTTGCCTTGCCTATTCATAAATAAGCATGAACCTACTATATATTTAAATTGATAAAATCAGAGTCATATCCATGATTTTAACAAGTTAACAACTCTTGTTTTTTCATGCAATTAAGTCAACAAAAATGGATTATACAAATCCAGCTTTAATCAACTTAATTTTCCCTTGGAAAACAGTATACACGTTTAAGTACGGTGCTCAAACTTAATAAATCCAGTTGTCTTTGCTTGCTGATCCTCTCAATTTTACTTCTTATTTTCTGCTAAAATAAGTAAAAATGACATCACAGCTTATTGCCTTCTCATATGGCACCTATTGCATATACATTTGATTATTTGTATGTCTTCGATCCAGCAGATTAAATAGTATTGAACGGTATTAACTAGCTAGAAACAAATTGGAAATCCCAGTTAATTATCTTGGTTGCCGATGTCGCAATATGCATTAAACACATCTAGGGTGACATGTTTGTAAGGAAAATTACATAGCACTATATGCAGTGTATACGACGAAAAATAAGCTAAAATCTCGAGTATTACTTTATATTGATTAGATATGTAGTCGAATGCGCTAAATATGATAATTAATCATATTATATATCCACTAGGTAAGGTTAAAGGTGCTAACACTCCTCTATATATATATACACTTTAATGCAATAATTTTCTCAAGGTTTTTATTGACTTTTGAAATAAAGATGAATTCAAACCAACTAATCTGTGTGTTTATGATTACTTTACTTTCGATTTTAAGTCATTCTCGTCTGTTGGAAGCTCAACTTCAAGTAGGGTTTTATGCAAGTTCTTGTGGTATGGCAGAGTTAATTGTCAAACAAGAAGTTAGAAATGCAATCTTTAGTAACAGAGGAGTGGCTGCTGGCCTAGTTAGAATGCATTTCCACGATTGTTTTGTTAGGGTAAGTACATATTCATGCAACTTAATATATATCTGATACACAGTACTGACTATAACTTAATCATTTTACCTTGGCGGCCGTAGTATATTACAATAAAGTTAGAAGCTGCTAAGTTAATTTGTGAAATTTCTTTATGACTGGAGTGCATTGAAATCTATTGTTCCTCACAGGGCTGTGATGGATCGGTGTTGATTGATTCGACTCCATCCAATACCGCGGAGAAGGATTCCCCGGCTAATAATCCGAGCCTTCGGGGGTATGAAGTCATCGACAGTGCAAAGGCTACACTTGAAGCTAGATGCCCGGGAATTGTTTCATGTGCTGATATACTGGCTTTTGCAGCAAGAGATAGTGTCGAAATTGTAAGACACTTTAGTATATTAATTAAACGATCACTCGATTATTCATCGGTACTGCTATAATTATATGTCATTTATTAAGTGAAAATGTTTTTTACAGACCGGAGGACTTGGCTATGATGTACCTGCTGGTAGAAGAGACGGCAGTATTTCTTTAGCTTCTGAGATAGCAGGAAACTTGCCGCCACCGACTTTCAACGTGAATCAACTTACTTCTATCTTTGCAAATAAGGGACTCACTCAAGACGAAATGGTAACACTTTCCGGTGAGTATTGTTAGTCTTTCTTTTAGAGATATATATATATATATATATAAAGGAGAATTTAAGATTAATGATAATATCTACTAATCTGGCCATTATATAGGAGGACCTACATTACTGTAGACTTGTTATTTATTTTATTGTCTAGTCACATCTTATACTGTTGACCAAAAATGTTGAAACATATAATTACTTGTCTATATTCATTACTAGAGCATTTTTATTTTCTCTTGGTAATGGATTTATAATTGTCCTTCTGCAATACATAAACTAATAATTATATTATTGATGATCGTAGACTATAATAAATATTAATGCAATCTTTCCACAACAGCTCAAGCTTTTGTATGATGCACCTAATGTGATACAAGAAGTTGGCAACTGTATGAGTAGAGATGAATGGTAGAGATTTATGTTAAACATATAGGTCCCATATTGAGATATCTGGATGTGAACTATTGTAATACTATTTAGTTAATTAATTAAAGCTCGACAAATTAAGAAGCTACTTGTCCATCTTGTAAAATGCAGGAGGACACACAATCGGCCGTTCCCATTGCCCGTCCTTCACTAACAGACTATACAATTTCAACTCAACAATGGCTCAGGACCCAAGCCTCGACCCAGTTTATGCCAGCCAGCTAAAGCAGCAGTGCCCACAGGGAAGCACAGACCCAAATCTGGTGGTGCCTATGGACCCATCTACCCCTACAATCACTGATGTGGGCTACTATCGAAACATTGTAGCAAACAGGGGCCTTTTCACTTCAGATCAAACTCTTTTGACAAATTCAGCAACGGCCACTCAAGTTATGCAAAATGCTCAAAACCCATTTATATGGAGAAGTAAATTTGCTGCTGCAATGGTGAAGATGGGTCGAATTGGCGTCTTGACCGGTGACGCTGGAGAGATCAGAGAAAATTGTAGAGTGATCAACGGTTGAAACAAGTTTAGAAGCTATCATCAAGCTTAAAGCTTTCTCCAGTTGAATTATTTAAATGTCTTTGAGTGAGTGAAAGTATAATATATCTCCTTTTCAAAGAAAGTGCATATAGTATCATATGATTGAATGAGTCGACGTCGAGCCACTTCGTGAATGAAATTGCTCCTCAAATCTGAAATTGCTGGCCGCTGGCACTTGCCCTCCTAATAAAATAAAATAAAATAAAATAATAAATATCAAATTGAAAAAGAAAGGTAAATTATATGGGATTAAGGGGTTGGCTTAGTAGTTAAAAGCTCAACCTTTTGGCTTAGCAGTTAAAAGCTCATGTTGCCACTACTACAGATTTGACAAAAAAAAAATGGCAAAACACGTCGGTTGGAGGAAAATACGATGCGTAAACACAAAGTGGTGACAATTTTGAAATTTTAGCTTTAAGAGCTTGTTTAATGCTCTTTATTTTACCAATTTATAATTTTACGTACTACTGATTCGACATTTGATTTGATAACTATTCAATTACAACCACATATTTTACACATTTTTACATTCTCAATACACATTCTACATCTCTCCTCATTATAAATTCTCTACATTTTGACAAATAAAAAGCATCAAATAAGCTCAAAGTATACACGTTGGTTCCTCAAAAGAACCGATGTGTATAATTAAAAAAAAAACAATAGACGTCGGCAATCGATGCCTATTCTTTAACAATGCACGTCGTTTCTTTTGAAGAACCGACGTGTATTGTAACTGATGCCTATGTGCTTCTTTTAATCCCCCTAAAAGACAGTTGTTCATTCTACCTTTAACATTTCGAATTCACGGCAGAAAGGAGTTCCCCATATTTCGACCTCTAAATCTTTAGATCTCCACTCACCTTCCGTCCGACGAGCACACATTCCGCAAGCGTAGGCATTCGACCCTCAAGACTCTTTGAAGTACTGATTTCAAACCCATTTCGAATACATTTCGAACCATTTTGAACGGCATTCACGACATTCGAACCCATTTTGAACACAACATTGCATAGCTTTTTTTGCACTTTTTCAAAGTATTTTAAAGGTAATTATTCTCAATTTCTTGATTAGTTTGTAATTATGAAAGATTTTGTTTACATTTTGGGAATTATAATTCTAGGTTTTGTGTATATTTGATAAATATGAATTTTATTGATTTTAGTGGATGTATGTAATTTCTTGGGCATTGTTTGTTAACAAACTCTAAATATATTTATACATTGTTATGTGTACGCAAGATTTAGTTAGATTTCCGGAATTTGTTGGATTTTTATAGAAGTTGGAAATGTTACACACAACATGTGTCTATAAAATGCTTCACAAAGATTTTTTTTTTTTTTAAATTGATGCATTGCCCAGAGAGATTGATAACTAAAAATGTGATACTAATATACATGTAGTTGAAAAGTATTGATAGACAAATAAATTAAGAAAATCACATAATATAAAAATTCTTTGATTATGTTTGTTATGTAAATAAATATGTAATCAATATGACAAATAAGTTAAGAAAATCAAATAATGAAAAATTTTTTCTTTAAGTTTATGATATAAATGAATATGTAATTAACAAGTAATATTGATATACAAATAAATAATAAAAAAATTCTTTGATTTAGTTTGTGATGGAAATGAATGTATAGTTAACAAAACAAATAAGTTAAGAAAATTAAATAGTTGACTGCTACTTGTCATTTTACTTATAGCTTTGTATATTATTATTTACATGCATTATGAATTGTTTCTATCCTAGGGTCATTTTGGTAACACTAACTTGGTTGTATTTTTACTCGTATGCAGGTAGGCACATAGTGAGCGCTCTTGATGGCTGACAGCTCAAGCGCAGCAAATGATCTGACCAGGAGCAAAAAGAAGTGGACGAGATTTGCAACCGCTTGCAAGAATTTGAAGAAGACACATGATGCGATAAGAAAACTTGAATTTGATGAGGTTGGTATGCCTATCGGGCCATTTAGTAAGCAATTAAACAATTACATGGGGAGTGTGGCTCGGATTCATGTGCATATAAATTACCTCGATTGACAGGCAGTTGAGCTTGCCATTAAGGAGCTTGTTTGGAAAGATATCAAGGTATCAAATCAGTTTATATGCGTTGGAATTTAATATCATATAATAGTTGATTTTATCTATAATGTTGCTCAACATGTCTTGCAAAAGGAATTCAATCTCAGGAATGACAAGTTGAAGACGATTGCGTTGAGAGTAGTTGGGATGAGATGGAGAGACTTAAAGACTTTGTTGGTGCGAGAATACATCAGAAAGGAGCCCAATAAATATAAAACTCCTTGTAAGCTTTATAAGCTCATTACGCCAAAAATATGTGAGAAGTTTGAGCAGGATCATGACACTCTAGAATTCTTTGTATAATCATTGCAGATTTTTTATTATTTTCTAATCACTGGGTAAAAACTAAAAACAGTTGGTGAATTGACTTTCAAGAGAAAAGTGAAAAGGCGAAGCATAGTCAAGCACATAATGAGCACCCCCACTTTTTAGGCCCTGCTGATTATGTAGGTATGAGGCCGGAGTGGCTTGTTGCAAACCCTATATCTTCCTCGTTCTCATGTGGGCCAGTTAGCTCGACCTTTCTGATCGAGGATCGCAGTTTAGATTGAGTTCGGGCAAGGACCAAAAAAAGGCCCGATGACACTTATTATATATACCCAACGAGCAAACCAAAAGGGTTTATGAAAAAATTGTAAGCATAAATTAATTTCCAGGATCATTGAGGAAAACTAGAAAGCTTCTATGCCTAGTTTTATTAAATCCTTTTATTTTGGGCAACAAGAAAGAAGACATTTGATTTGTCGTGTAAATGGTAAGAAACACCAGGGTGAGTTCAAAAGGGGTTTTATGTTAGAACCGTACAGGGGCGGAGTCAGGACGCCGGTTTACCTCTAGCCCAACTATTTTTTCCCCTAGTCCAAACATATAAAAACATATATATATATATATATTCCTTAGAGGTTTTGCCCAATTTGGGCCTAGCCATGGACCAAGGGAGACCTCCCCTTGATCCGCCCTGGAACCGTATTAAGCCGATATATACTATCTATACGAAAGAGGCAAATATGAATTTAGGACGGTGCCCTTAAGCCCAACTCTTCTCAAAGACTTGTTTTCTAATCTTTGAACCATTTCTTATTTATTTGTTCATTTGTCGTTTTTGAAATCTCTTTCGTCTTCCAAAAATTCAACACAGCCTCCAATATATTGGTCTTTATTTAACTTTGGTTTCATGGTAAATCCAAGTGGATATTAAAGAAGGAAAATCTGATTCTGAACTCATCATCTTCTACGAGAATTAAACAATAGAAATTCAAAGCTTGCCAAATTAAAAAGAAAAAAGAAAAAGAAATTATGAGATGCGTGAAGACTTCGTAATCTTTATTTTCTCCGATATAAGAAGGTGGTTTGATGATGTTTGGGTAAGGTTCAAATGCTTGAATTGAATGGATGTAACGGAGAAGAGTGAATTTGCCTTTTTTTCCCCTTAGTTATTACTTTATTTTCAGATAATTAGGATATAAGGTACTGTTTGATTAGAAGTATAGAAAATGTATCGAAAGAAAATTAATTCTATGTAATTGTTCCCTTGAATTAATTTTCATAGGAAATGTCAATTACACTGTTTAATTGGTTTTATTTTACACCTAAAGATAGTTATTGTTTTCCATCTTTTGATGTTTGATAGAAAGAATTTATAATGTAGTGCAATAATTAATAATTGAACTAAAAATATAACTTTGACAAAAGATTAATCAATTATTACTATTGTGCACTCAATGTCAAAAATCACACTTCCTCCGTCTCAAAAAGATAGTCGGATATTCTATTTTCATCAGTCTCAGAAAGATAGTCCAGTTATCATATTTTATTTAATTTTTCATTTCTCTATATGTCCCTAATTAATTTGTTGTTATTCAACTACCTACACGTTGAAAGAATCTCAAACAATTAATAAGACATAAGGATATAAGAGGAAAAACAAAGTAAAATTTAAGTGCCATTCTGTTTGTGTCTCTGTTTTCTATTTTCATTCTGAAGAACCTTTTTTGTTTTCTGATTTCATTCTCTGTTTTCTGATTTGTTGAAAACTCGTTATGTTTGTCTAGTCTAGAAATTGATTTTCAGAATGAAAAACTAGAAAACACATTTTGTTTGACATTTTCCAAAAAAACAATTTTTACACAAATTATACCATAATGATATGTAACAAATTGCTTATGTTACATTCTATTTCTAATTTAAATAGGTCGAACAAAATATTAGTCTCTCGTTATATATCAAGTAAGCTGTAAATTTCTAACCTTATCAATAGATATATATCAGATATATGATAATTAATTCTGTTTACAGGCATCTAAAAAATATAATTAGAAGTTTTATCTCAAAACTGGGGCATATAAATAGCATTAATTCCACTTAATTAAAATAGTCACACATGGAGGTTAGACTCTTAACAAAATTAAAATGCAAAGTCATAATGTCCTTCTTGTTAAATACTAAATCCATCAATGCAAATTGAAGATGCTTGAACAGATAACACGTGCATGCTTTCTGGAATATATTTTGAGTTGGCCGATGACCTTATCCAAGAGTTTCAATTCATCGTAATCCCCATGACTGGGCACTGAGCACTCTCCCTTTTTATCATTAAATTTTGTTCCTTCAATCTAAACTAAAGATGAAACAAAATAGCAAACAAGAAAAAATCCATAAGCAAGCAATTCTAAGACGTAAGGTTAATGTACATGTTACACAGTTACATATTTGTGCCTGGATATTCAATTAAGAAATCCCATATAAATGCTTATAGCGAGATATAGCAAAATTAGCATAACAGATCCAACATCATTTGAGGAAAATAAAAAAGCAATTGAAAGGGACAGACGTGCTTCTGTTATCGGCTTATCGCTAAAATAAAATTACTAGGCATTACATTACTACAAGTTAACAATTTTTACTAGCATATATGACTGGAGTTCAAGGGGGAATGCATATCAAATTAAAATATAATGGAAATGTTCCAGCATCACATTGACTATTTCTTGAAGAATGAGAGAAGGGGAAAAAGGTTCGGGAGCAAATGTGATTGGCACATTAATCAAATAAAATTAAGGAATTGAAGAAAGTCACACTTGGAAACAAAATATATTCATATTAGCAACCTTCACAACATTAATATTAATTGCATTGTCATGTAAATGAAATGAGAACAATCAAAGGGATTCACTGCTTTGAGAACAATTTTGTATGGTCCATCAATAAAAGAAATGCAATACCACTCATAAAATTTATAAGATGACACTTAATGCAAAACTGATCTCGAACGATAATCAAATAGAAGTAACTACAGGCAAACCATAAAGATTCATATAAAATACAATAAAAATTACTAGGGTATCATAGAAAAATAAGGAAATATAGAAAAGGACAAATATCAACAACTGCATCATTCACATAATCAATAAAAAAACGCACAGATTCAGCTTTCCACCTACTGCTAAACACAAAATCCACAGGTTCAAAACCACCGAAGTCGAACAAAAAACAAAGAATTGGAACCAAAAAAAAAAATTTCGAAATAAGTGGACTACATGGGTTTGCATTTCGATGCTAAACCCTGAATCTTATTCTGGATTATCACCAATCATTCAACAGAACTATTCATGAATTAACGCTAAACTATCATTTTTTAATGTTTCAACTATAGTAATTATTATTTCTTACTTCATGTACACGACGCTCTTCCGATCTATTTTTGTAGGAATTAGAGAGTATTTAATTTAATCTTCACTGCTCATTTTATCTCATTATAATTTCTTCTTTAAGAATCAAACACCCCTTACGCTCACATGATGTCGGAAATAGGCATGGAAAAACGGCTCATCGAGCCGAGATCGGAAGAGCACACGTCTCAGGCTTGCCATCCAGTGAGCCGAGCCAAGCTCACCGAGATTAGGCCTTGGCGTTCGGGTTTCAGGTTCAAGTATTCGACTGACTAAGCCCAGACCAAATATTTCAGTTTGGGGTTGAGTTCGGTCTTGAAAATGGCAAGCCTGTTTGGGATCTGGGTAATACTTCGAATTTTGTTCGGGTTTTTTAGGTATTTAGCGCATATTATATGAACACATAAACGGAAAAAAGAAACATTTAAATGGGTAAGAATAAACAAAAAAAATTAAAGTATATATAATACACTTAAATGAAAATAATAATGGTTAGATAATCATGTAATGAAATTAACTATTGGACACTAGCGTTTAGCTAGATGGCTTTATTTATATTCTAATTTTATAGTTTTACTATAAACTTGTAGCATTGTCAAGTAATAATTAATTAAAAACAATTTGTCTTGTACAAATCATGTAGCGTATATATAGAAACTAGTAAAATCCTCATAGAAAAAGAAAAATTCACATTTCTTACACAGATTTAGAGTTTTGTATGTGAAGGATACGAGTGTAGTGAAGATGTGATTGTGAAACGAAGGAGATTGTTTTGTGGATTGTGATAAAATTAATTAGAAATTTGAATTTAAAAATTTGGGCGTAAAAAAAATGCTCGGGTTTGCTCGGGCTTTTTGGGTTTTAACTAAAACTCAAAGCTTGTCTAAACCCATTTGATTTCAGGTTTGAGTACCAAAAACTCGAAAATTTTTACCAACTACCTGATTGGATTCAGACATATTCGAGCTGGGTTCAGGTAACCTGTTCCCTAGCCCTAACCGAGATCAAATTATGTTTGCGTTCAGGCTTGTGCTCGTATTTTTGCGAGCCAATTTGGCTCGCGAACAGCTCGTCCTTTTTACGAGCCGCTTGCCCGTGGTTTATTCGCGCCTGGGCACAGCTCTTAGGCGAGTACAGCCAAGCCGGCTTCCCATTTAAAACCCACGTTCTTGCTTGGGCTCGAGGTTGCCTCCCAACGAGGCTGAGCAGCTCGCGGCTCATCGAGCTTTTGGCTCACGAACCGCTTTGCGATGCCCAGATGGAAATGAAAATCAGGAATGTGAACGTGAAATGGAGTAAGGAAACATTTTGCTTTCAAACAAAGTTAGAACGGAAATCGTGTGGCAACATTATAGGCATGTTCATATTGGGGGGAAAAAGGGTGGTTAATAACTCAAACTTTAATACTAACCGTATACTCTCTATAAAAATATCTACAACCTCTCTTTAATTCTCCACTACACGTTCTCCTACAAAATCTACTCTCAAAAAAACACTTCTGACAAAAGTTCAAAAGAAAATTTTTAAGTTTGGGAAACATTTAATTCCCAAATGAAAACCTTCCTAATTAACCAAACATCTCATATTCGCTTCAAACAAAAGGCCCAAAACCAATCAATTTCAAAGTAGAACACTGATCAATATGGATTCATCAGAGGACAACAATTCGAGAAATTCATTAATGGAAACAGAAGAAGAGGCTTGTTTATTTTCCATGCAACTCACCTTAGATTCACACCTTCCAATGGTGCTTAAATCTGCTATAGAGCTTGACCTTTTCGAAACAATGGCTAAAGCCGACAGGACTTTTGTTTCTGCTTCACAACTTGCTATAATGCTTCCGACAAACAACTCGGAAGCACATATGATGCTCGACCAGATGCAATTTGAAAACAACGGCTAATGGCATTGTGGAGAGGCTCTACTCCTTGGCTCCAGTGTGCAAGTTCTTCATGGAAAACAGGGATGGTTGTTCCATGGCACCTCTATTATTTCTAAACCAAGATAAAGTATTCTTGGAGAACTAGTAAGGACTTCCAGAATGAATAAATTAATATTGCTATTTTCTTGAAAAAGTATAGTCTCGTCAACTAAGGAAAAATTATGAATTAACCTACACGTGTTCTTTGTAATTTATATATGAGAGGATATCGCACTATAAAGTGATCATAAGTTGGATTCACCGTGCAGGTGCCACCTAAAAGATGCAATTCTTGATGGCGGAGTTCCATTCCACAAAGATCATAGAATGTAAGCATATGAGTATCCTGCCACAGATCCAAGATTTAACAAAGTTTTCAACAAAGTAATGTCTAATCATTCTACCATTGTTCTGAAGAAAGTTCTCGAGGTTTATAAAGGGTTTGGAGGTCTCAATTCACTTGTTGATGCAGCGGGAGGAACATGTGCAACTCTCGATATGATTGTCTCTAAATATCCTTCAATTAAGGGCACAAACTTTGATTTTCCCCAAGTTATAAAGAATGCTCCATCTTATCCAGGTTTTTACTCGATTCCATTTTTTGCCGTTATATATTTGAATAAATAAATATAGGATATGTTAGCCATAACTATATGTTTTAAGAAAGAAAGTATTGCGTTTTTACTAAACTTGATAGAAGTACATACAGGTATGGATCATGTAGCAGGAGACATGTTTGTTAGCGTACCCGAAGGGGAAGCCATTATTTTGAAGGTTCGCGTGTTCTCTTCTTGTTTTAGTATTTCAATTTTTAAGTTTTGATAAAATCAAGTTTTCTAACCTGTCAGGGTCTACGACATAATTCACACAAAAATTGATCCGTTTTCTGCATGCACTCAAAATCATGTTTTACCATTTTACATTTTCTTTACTATTTTTATTAATATTTTTTTTTAAAAATGTGAACTAAATGAGTTAGAGAGATATAAGGACACGAATGATAGATATTTTTGCCCTTGTTGTAGTGGATTTGGCACAACTGGAGCGACGAAAGCTGCATAAAACTGCTGAAAATTTGCTATGAAGCACTACCAGAGAACGGGAAAGTGATAGTTGTTGAATGCATTGTTCCAGAGGCCCAGACACAGGAAATGCAGCTAAGAGTGTAATACATCTGGATATGGTTATGTTAGCCCAATATTTGGGTGATAAAGAAAGGACTGGAAAGGAATATCAGGCATTAGTAAAGGGAATTCGGTAAATAAAGCTTTCAGACACACACTTTGTTGTTGTCGAATGGATTTCTTACCTCCTGTCTGTTTTATGAGTTGTTTTCAATGAAGTTTATACTTCCTTCGTCCCAAAAAGATCATCCACTATTCCATTTTCGTCCGTCACAAAAAAATAATCCACTTGCCATATTAAACATGTATTTAATGTTTCATTTCCATATGTGTTCCTACTTAATTATTGTTATTCAACTATCTATGTCTTCCGATCTTCAAACAATTAATGACACAAGGGCATATACGGAAAAATAAGGTAAAATTAAATGTTCTAACAACATTACCTACTAATCCTTAATTACGTAACATTACCTACCGGACTATCTTTGTGGAACGGATGGAGCATATATCTATGAAACAAAGTTTATGTACTAATATGTGATCTACAAAATTTTTTCTCTAACAAGATTTTATGATTATGAGTTCGATAAGTGAATAACAACCAAACTTGAACTTATAAAGATCAACCCAAAGTTAAGGATACATACTAATTCATTTATGAATTTTAGTCCTTAGTAGAAAGTTCAAGTATATAAGGATTTCAGTACATAGAAGACAACAACAAAATATTACAACACATAGTACAAATGTAATTCTTGAAATATAAAATTAATAACAAGAAGCCTTTTATTTTCAATTTAGTTCTTGAAAAGTTCCAAACGATGCTCTTCCGATCTCAGATTTCTGCCCCAGAATTTGTTGTAATATTCAGCATATGTGTAGTCGCTGTAAATGGGTGGAGATTCAACTTCAGTAGTGAGTTCCTTTGGTGCACTGATTACTGCATCGTTACTTGGGCATAGGAATGAAGCTACTGAAATTCTTGCTTTATCTGCATTTACCACAGCTCGGTGCCATACACTTTTGTATTTCCCATTACTCAG
>CAVNYN010235771.1:0-13113 GCA_963692815.1 Nyctanthes arbor-tristis
ATTTTGCAGCTCCAATTCAAAATTTTCATCAAGAAGAACACAGACAAGATTTGGTATGTCAAGGGTTCCAATTTGGCGGAGAGAACGATGGTTTATGAGAGAGAATTTTCTGGCACAATGAAGGATACTGCGTTACCTCTGTGATCCATCCACCCCTACGAAAACGTCGTCGTTTTGGTCGAAATGTTGACCAATCCAATTGCATTTTGACTTATTCACTCTTTTATATATGTAGGATATATTATCATATAGCATGCTTCTCTGAATTACTTCAGCGAGCGCAAATGAAAATCAGAAATCAACATAAGATGTACGGCAACAGAAGAAATAACTTTAGGGGAAACTGTAGAAAAATTACATAAAATAATCTCATGCCAGGCGCAAATGAGTTGTCCAATGATCTTCGGCACATGCATTTGGCTTATGGTAGAATAGGAGATTGAGACAAAAACTTGCACCAATCAAGAATCAGCATTTTTAGTGAAAAATGTTTAATTCTCGTTATTATTTAGAAATTATACGAAAATTATAGTAATGGATGGTGGATATTTAAAGATGTTTGAAATTTATACTAATTATGCTAATTAAATAGCTGTCAAAGAAATGGGGTAGGTGGAACAATTTCTTATACAATTTGTTCACAACTATAAAGAGCCCTCTAAAATCTTAAATCCACGAAAAACCAGCAACGTAAATAAATTGTATCATCATGATAAGAAATCTCTTGTTACTTCTTGTTTTATTGGTCTGCACCCCTGTCCGCATAGTTGAGTCTTGCTTTATAACTGCCAAATATCATGTGCACGTCGTCAATGAATTGCCATCAGGTTCAATTCTGAGAGTGCATTGTGCATCATAAGATAATGATCTCAGATTTCATTCTGTTTCGGTAAACGAAGAATTTCAATTGCATTTCTGCGATAATATTGATTTAAATACATTGTTCTTCTGTCATCTTTGGTGGGGTTCAAAGAATCGAGCATTTGATGTTTTTACTTCAGATCTAGGCTTTGATTGTGCCAATAACTCGTGCTATTGGAAGGCAAGAAGTGATGGCATCTATTTCAGTGGTTTGCTTAGACAAAATGAAAAGAAAAAATATAATTTGAATTAAAAGGATTTATTATGTTCACCGTATTTATTGTCATGAATAATATTTTAATTGAGTTGAAAAGTCTTAAATAGAAATTTATGCCAGGCTTGACGCATTATGGATTGTCATTAAAATTTGAATTAATTAATTAATTAGATAATTTGACTTTAGAAGATACAACTACGTGCCAAAACGCCATTTTCCTGGACAAAGGAAAATAATTTATGAACTTGTTATGTCACATCTAACAAACAGCCAATATTTTTTTTATTTTTATTTTTTAAAACTATTTGTCTCATTAATGACTTCATACGATCATTTCCTCTTTTTAAGCTAGTAATTAGGTAGCATGTTAGTATAACAAACACATTGATTGATCACATAATATTCATTCAAGTCGACAAGAAATTGGAGATTTTGAATTTTTAATTATTTTTGAAAAGTAGTTTTAGGCCATTTATGGGATGTGCATGTGAGTGCTAAGATGCACATAGCAAGGGAACTCTGCGAAAAGCATTCGTAGAAGAGGATGTAAGATCTTTTTAAAAAATATACACTGCCTGTAGATCGACACATTAATGTACCTCTTGAGTGATGTAACAAATTGAAACGAAACAATTTTTTTTTTTTTGGTCATGTGACATCTATGTAGTTAGTTGGAAGGCAAGTTACAGGCATTGATACCATGTTGATGCATTGAAACGAGATTGATAATCTTTCAGTGACGTAAAGAGCAGATAAACTTCTGTCTTTAAAGTCAAAAATTATATCTAAAAATAAGAGACATTCAAAAGAGCAATTAACGTCATTACATTAGTTCAAAGAGCACGCTATTAACTCCAGCAGCAATCGTTGCCACTTACTAGTTACCTTTGGCGTAATAAAAAATAGAAAAGTTAATTATCCACAAATTACTTCAACTAATCACAGTTTATTATAACAAGTTAAAAAGATTTCGATTTAGACATTTACATTTTATTTATTATTTATTAATTCAAGACGGTCTTTTCTATTTTGTCATACATTACGTCTTTTATAGAATGATATCGTTCCTTAATTTCTTGGTAGAATCACCCACAACTTTCCCTTTCTTCCTTGCTTGCCATAGCGCACATTTAATTGAGCCGAACCTAACAATTGACAAAAGATATATATAGCAGTATTACATCCAAGAAGATGAGGTTAATTAACTCATTTATAGTTAATACAAGATTAATCCCTTAAAAAAAATACAAGATTAAACTTTTCTTTACTAAGTTAGTAGCAATAATTTCTCAAATTATAAATTACTAATTATTAACAAGTAAACAACAGGACCACGGACCACCCGGATGCTGATACGCCCCCACCTACCAGATACATGAAGGGCTGTCTCATTAACTAATCATCATATATGCCAATAATTATAGTACAGTGCAAACAAGAAAATCATTATTATTAATTAGTATCAGTACGAGGGGAAGAAAGTTTGAATCGCAAGAAACAAAATGAACATCATTGACTCATATTTATTTGCAACTAGAGAGATGCCTTCGGATTCCCTTCTTGCATTGGTTGGTTGTTATATTACGTTTTCAATGCTTAGGCAAGTGTGTTTGTTAGTCTCTATATAGGTACTTGTAAATCTACATTAGCGCCCTTAAGCTCCCTACATTGGCATTTTCAAGCTCTCCGCTTCGCACAGAAAAGGAAAATGGTCAGATCATTTAACTCATAAATTTAGCATGAAATTTCAAAAGATTCTTGCTTCTTTCCTATTGAATTAGCTAGTCTGGTGTTGTTTTCATTTTTTTTGTCTGCAGGGTATTTGCAGAAGTGGTGAAGATCAGCCTAAAAAGCTGGGAGGACACAGAGCTACTATTTTTGTATTTGGTAATTATCTTTGCTCCTTCTTAACAACAAGATTAATCAATCTCCTTATGAATCATTTCTCAAAGTGCCAAAAATTAGCTTAATTCATGAAGCAAAAACCTAGACTTAGTTGTTGTTCATTTTTGTCCTTTTTTTACTGGTGCAGCTATGGCAGCACTGGAGACCATGGCATTTATTTCGAATGGAGTGAGCTTAGTGACTTACTTTTATGGGTACATGAACTTCAGCTTGACAAAGTCTGCTACTGCTCTCACAAATTTCATGGGATCTGCTTTTCTATTGTCGTTATTTGGAGGATTTATTTCAGACACATACATATCGAGGTTCAAGACCTGCATTATTTTTAAATGCTTAGAAGTCATGGTACGTTATTTAATCTGTATTCATGGATTTACTGTCATCTTATTCTTTCTTCGAATCACTGTCTCAACAAAGGAGTCATGCTTCCATGCATGCTATCAAGAAAGGCTTCAGAGAAATTACGGTTGAAGTTGAGTAATTTTATATATATGTAAAATTAACTTACCTCAGATCTCTAACAATCCTGCAACAAAAATGAAGTTACTGAAACATTTTGATAAGGTTAATGATATCATTAGATTAAATGATTAAGTTAACCAATAATGGCCCATTGTCTTACTAAAACAATATAATGCATGAGCAAAATAGTTGACCATTCAAGCCTGACACAATTGTGTTTTAACAATAGTATGGTTAAGTAAATTTCTGCATATCACTAGAAAATAACATTCAACTAATCACCGACTATAAGAGAGGTTTTCTCCTTACAGGTATAGAAAAAGTACATATTCTGGTATGTTGCTCTGTCCATTTTTCATCATTCTTCTTCAATTGTCTTTAGTTTCTCTTTAGAGATCAGTCTCTCTCCACCATTACTCGTATCTTGACCTTACAGTCGAATTCACTACTAAGGCAGCATACATTAGTTAATACAAATGCTTGGGTATTCTAAAGTCAGAATCTAAAGTATTTAGTATTTACCCGGTAGAAGAAGAGTTAAAATCTTCTGATGGATTGAGGAACTGCAGGGCTACGCTGTTCTAGCTCTGCAAGCATATTTCAAGCAACTGAGGCCTTTTCCTTGCAAAGGATTAGACCCCAGAAAATGAGCCAGTGTGAGCCTGCAAATAGTAGCCAACAGGCAATGCTATTTGGCGGTATTTATTTGGTAGCCTTGGGTACCGGTGGGGCGAAAGCGGCCTTGCCCGCACTGGGAGCCGACCAATTCGATGAGACGGACTCCAAGGAGGCAGCTTCTCTTTCGAGCTTCTTCAACTGGAACATGTTTTTTATTACGATAGGAGCCATACTCGGTGTGACATTTTTAGTCTGGATAAGTACCAATCAGGGTTGGGATTGGTCATTTGGTGTATGTGCAGTAGCAGAGTGCATGGCGCTACTGTTTCTAAGCATGGGGAACTCGGCTTATCGACACAATGTCCCTAGAGGAAGCCTATTTGTTCGGATTCTACGGGTAGGAACTCTCCTTTCAAAAGTAGAAATTATTTACCGACGATCTAGTAGTGTTTCTGATTATCTGCTCGAATAGGTATTTGGTGTAGCCATAAGAAACCGGAATCTTGCTATTCCCAGTACAGCAAGCGAGTTGCATGAAATTCATGACAAAGAAGCTGGACAAACTGAGATTCTTCAAAGAACTAATCAATTCAAGTATGACCAGATTCCCATTTTTTTAAGCTAGGATTAGTGATTGATTGATTGATTAATGACATAACATTAATCTCTACAGGTTTTTGGATCGAGCGGCAATAGTAAAGAACCCACAAGAAGCATCTGAAACAAGTCATTCAGGATCATGGAAAGTTTGTACAGTCACGCAAGTTGAAGAAACAAAAATTATAGTCCGGATGCTCCCAATTATACTGAGCACAGTTTTTATGAACACCTGTTTAGCTCAACTCCAAACATTTTCAGTCCAGCAGAGCAATACAATGGACAGAAGAATAGGAAGCTTTGAAATCCCGGGAGCCTCAATTCCAGTAATCCCTCTTGCGTTCATGATCATCATGCTCCCACTTTACGACCGAATTTTTGTTCCATTGGCATCAAAGTTCACGGGAATCCCATCCTGGAATCACTCATCTCCAGAGGGTTGGAGTTGGACTGGTGCTGGCAACTATTTCCATGGGAATAGCCGGAATAGTTGAAACGCACAGGAAAAATGTAGCAATCAGTCATAAAATGGTTGATTCAACAGATCCTTTACCAATAAGCGTATTCTGGATGGGAATTCAATATTCCATATTTGGAATGGCAGATATGTTCACAATTGTGGGGTTGTTGGAATTTTTCTACGTTGAGAGTTCGTCTGGGATGAAATCACTTAGCACAGCCATCTCGTGGAGTTCACTGGCGTTTGTCTACTTCACAAGCTCGGTAGTCGTCAATGTAGTGAACAAGGTGAGTGGAGGGTGGCTGGCTAGCAACAATTTGAACAGAGATAAGTTGAACTACTTCTACTATTTACTAGCTGGACTTAGCATAATCAATTTTGGAGTGTACTTAATATGTGCAACCTGGTACAAGCACAAAAAGGTTGAAGGAAGACAAGCAGACAATGGCTCGGAGCTTGAGGAAAGAATTGATAGGAACAATACTATAACCTAAACCTCCTGTTATCCAATCCAACTATGTAAAAATTATGTACCTGCTTTCGAGTATTATTAAATCTTAACTTTATTTGTACTGAGTGTTTTTGCAGCAAGCAAACTGATCTGAGAACAGTTAGAATAGTTAAGTCAATACACAAATTGGAAAAGCAACTCAATCAAATGAGTAGCCAATCTTGGTCGTAAAATGATGAATTGATATTGCCGCTCAAGGCCTTTGACGATATTTGGAACCACTCATGCAAATCCCTGAATGTGGTTTCAAGAAAACGCCAAAAGTTTCTTGCTTCAATTGGTGGTTCCTTAATGGACTACTATCTGAAAGTCTATTTAATTAATTATATTATATGATTAAGTAACAAAAAGAAGTTGACTTAAATTTGTTGAATAAAATTAAACTCATAATTCATCTTACAGCAGATTGACCAGCAATATTTTTATTATTATTCTATAGAGCAGATTAACATGTATTCTATAGATATTACCATCTAGCTTGTAATTAATGTAATCAAGATATACAGCAAAAAATATGAATCAAAGAAAAGAATTCAGTAATTTCAAAGGAATACAAGAAATCAGCATTCGTGAGGGGGGACTAGTAGAAATCTTGTACCAAATAATCAGCTATTCCACTATATAATGTTATATACTATACACACACATACACATAACATCAATCTCTCCTTGTATAAATAAGTTTTCTTAAGAAATTGCTTAAATTAGTTAGGCCAGCTTACACGCATTATTATAGATGGTCTTTAAATATTTCAGTTATAATTTTAAATAAATAAAAATAATTACTAACTAGTAAAATTCAACAAAAAAGGAAAAGAAAAATGATATTCCCTCCATCTCAAATAGATAGTCCAGTTACTATATCGTCTTTGTATTTAATTCATAATTTTTGCACTTAATTAATTAATCGCTTAAAATATCTAGGTACCAAATTTCAAGAGGAAATGAGTTAATTACTTTTCTCTAACCCACAAAACTAGAACGGTAAATATTTTCACACGGATTAAGAATTTATAAGTAATGTGGTTGAAATATTTAATTTTATGTGTAATTTTATATTTTAGCCCTTAAGTATGGTTAATGATTTGGAATTAGTACGAATAAACAAAGTAGGATTAACATTGAATGAGTATAACTATTTAAATTGTGTCCATTAGAATTCTGTAAATGCTTTGAATTATATGTCAAAAAAATTGATTGACTCATTTTCCTCTTGGAGTTTGATATCTAAGTATTTTAAGTGGTTAATTAACTATAGGCAAACATGGAAAGAAAAATCAAATACAAGCTTAATATAGCAACTGATTATTTTTTTGAGATGGACGAAAATGAAAGACTGTAATATCTTTTTCGGATGGAAAGAGTAATATTTTTTTTGCGCATAATATTCAAAGTATTCACAGAATTGTAATGGACATAATTTCAATAATTGTATTCATTTAAATATTATTCCTACTTTGGTTATTGGCATTAATACCAAATCATTAATTATGCATATGGGCTAAAATGGAAAAATACACATAAAATTAAATGTTCTAATTACATTACTTTCCGATTCTTAATCCATATAAAAACACTTACCGTCTTACCTTTGTGGGACGGAGAGAGTATTTGGTATAAACATGTGTACAACCGACCCAAAAAAAAAAAAAAATCCTCCGTCTTATGCGCCTAGGTGATGTAATTATTAACCTAAGATGTACGGCGATTGAAGAATTAATTGTAGGGGAAATGGCAGGGATCTTATAATGCGAGAATAATTCACGTTATTATTGAGTAACTATGGAAAAATTATAATGAACAGAGATTTAGTGAATAATGTCAGTCAAATAAGTTAATGCATAGTAGATGTTCAAATATGTTTGGAATCTCCTTATCCAAAAAACAAAAGGGGAAAGATGTTTGAAATATGTGATTATGGTGGGGTAAGTGAAAATTAGTTTTTCCATAATTTGTTCGCAACAGTTAAAAGCACACCCTTGAATTGGAGTTATATAAAGCCCTCTAAAATCTTTAAATCCACGCAAAATTTTATCATTTAGGACAACCAAAATAGATTGTATCATCATGATAAGAAGTCCAGGCTTTCTATTTGTGCGCCTGCACAGCCTTGTTGTGCGGCCGCACTAGGCCATGCGGCTCCAGCAGGCGACTCACGTGACCTGGTGTGGCCGTAATCTGGTTTTAAACTTTAGAATCATATTTGATTCTATAAAAAATTCATGAGAAGTCTCCTATTACTTCTCGTTTTAGTGATCTGCACTCCTTTTGACATAGCTTAGTCTTGTTTACTTAATGAAAAATATAATGTGCACGTGGTCAATAATCTGCCACCAAGTTCAACTTTAACAATGCATTGTGCATCGAAAATGATCTTGGGAATCATTCTCTTTCAGTGGACCAAGAGATACACTGGCATTTCTGTCAAGATTTTATATTAGACACATTGTCCTTTTGTCATCTTTGGTGGGTTCAAAGAACACAACGTTTGAAGCTTTTCATACACCAATGGCAAATGAGTGTACAGGTAACGCGTGTTACTGGCTAGTAAAAAGTGATGGTATCTATTTATGCAGTTTGTATGGAAACAATGAAAAGAAAAAGTATGATTGGCATTAAAAATTGTACGTGTCACGCTCCCGCAACCGCAAATTTTTGAATATATTATGTAGAACAATAAATTTCATAGTGAAAGTTTCAATACAAATTACAGAAATGTGACGTATAAAACGAACAAAATAGTTTTTTTTGATATGGATAATTACTTAAACTAATAAGTTGTTAAATTTGAGAGAATCATTAAAACTTAGTTTTTCAATAAAATGCAAATAATACAAGTAGTTGCATTAATAGAAATATTTCATTGATTACCAAAGTAAGTAAGGTTAATCTAGTCAAGACAAATTATTAGAAAGCTATCATACTGAAAGGAAATTTTCTAATTGATAGAAATGCATTTATAGAAAGGTAGTCATACTTATTAATACAAAAAATATTAAATTCATAGTATCTTCAAAGACAGATTGTCAGTACATGCAAAACTCGACTCCCTTTACAAGAATGTTCCAACTCATGGCTTGTTTTCCAAGGATTATGTCTTCATTTATCTACAAAATTGTAGAGAAGATGAATGCGTACAAAGTACTCAGTAAGTAACAAAACCTTTTTGATTCACCTTTCATTTGAGAAATTAATTTTCGAGAAAATTATTGAATGCATAAAGCTTTCAAATGCACAAAAGAGTACTATCACTTAAGGCTGGGCGTCCGATCTGGGAAACCGCCAAACCCGACTCAACCTACCCGAAATGAGTCGGATCGGGTCAGTTTGCTACAGTAACGGGTTGCCGGCGGGTTAGAAAGTGAGGAACCCGACCGGGTCGAGTCGGGTTCCTGGTTGACTCGGTGTAACCTAGGGTCAACCCGGTTAACCCGACTCGGTAAACTGAGTCGGGTTAACCCGATTATTTATATATTTATATTTTTTTTTTCAACAAAATCGTTGCATTTTTTTGGGTTTGAAACTGAAGGTCACAAATTCACAATTGTTTGTTTTTGATTCCTTGCTAATTCATTTTTCCTTTTGGCAATTTCATACATACAATTTCACACATACAATTTCACACAAGAACAGAAAACTCAAATACAAACTCTCTCAAGTCTCAACTCTCAAGAACTCTAGTTATGTCAAGTTCAATTCCTCTTCCATCCTCCACTTCTGTTGCCCTCGACTCCACACGCGCTAGCTGCTAATGACTGCTAGTCGCCTTCCATACCGCCATTCCGGTCAAGTCGCCACAGCCACCGCCACCCTTCCAGTTACTCCGCCGCCGTTCCTGCTACCCTTGTCATGCTGTTGCAGCCATCTTCTTCCCAGTTGCGCCGCCGCAGTTCCAACGGTGTTCATAAGGATTAAAAATATGTGCAACACAGAGTAGTCTTTTGTAGAAAAGAGAGAGAGAAATTACTGGAATTCCTTGATCTTTCCTATGAGATACAAATGCGTTCTGCGCCTCATGATTGCTTTGTCTTTCAATTTTTTTGTTTATGAAATGAGTCAACAAATTCAGAATCAGAAATTTATAAGAAACCTAAAAACCTAGGTTAAAAGATAGGCTGAATTTTTTTTTGTAGCAGATGGGCCAATTTCAGAAAATTGGGCCTTTGTTCTAAAAAAAAAGGTAATTGGGCCTTGTTTTTTTTGGGCCGGCTACAGAGCTGGCCAAACCGCCAACCCGAGTCAACCCGACTCGGGTTTTGGACCTGAGCCGGGTAGGCGCGGGTTTGAAAATTCCAACCCGACTCACTGTCGGGTCGGGTTCGGGTTGAGCCCAAACCGACCCGACCCGACTGATGCCCGGCCCTACTATCACTAGTTAAACTACTACTCGTGGTGCAAGTAATATTCATATCAATTCAATCATGACCATGTACAATTAAGTGGATTCATATTTGAATCCCGATTGACCCCTACCGGAATTCCAAACAATTCAATATAAAGTAAAGACCACACTAATCATCGTCCATCTTGGTATTATTAGATGGCTCCTAGTATGACAATAAAGCAATTCAAAGCAAATAAAAAATAAGTAGAATATCAACTAGTGATTCAAATGCAATAATCAATTTTTCTTTTTCAATGCATCAAAATTCATGTTTATCTCATTGAACACTTCAATCAAAAACCATACTTATTGTATCAAAACATCATAAATGAAAAAGGGAATCAAAGTAATAATTACTCATCTTTTTAGTTTGATTTTGTCAAAGATTCTTTCAATTTTTGCCAAATGCCCTCAAAACCTTTATTTTCCTTGATTAAAGTGACGTTCTAAGTTGTATTTCTTACATATATATGACGGAGGGTCATTTGTAAGTGTTAAACCAAGTACTTGATAGGCTTTAAGGGTTGTTTTCTTCCTCTTACTTCTTTTGGACGAATTTCTTTTATTTTTGAAGTTCTTATACTCACTAATAAAAAGCAAAATATGGGTAGAAGGAGAGGAAGGGAGAGAGAGGGACGTGAAGAGGGAGAGAGAGGGAAAGGGGTAGGAAGACAAGGTCTGTTGGGAGTTGATTGCGAATCTCCTAAGGCCTTCCTTATTTATATTTGTCGAATTGAGTTTTTTTAATAAATCTTTAAATTCTGCCAATTAGAAGGTAACACATGGCGCAATGTGGCATCATATACTTGGTAGCAGAGTGGCAAATTGTTTGACGTGTGCTCTTCCGATCTCTTGTATCGCTTTATAATTAAGTCATCGTACTTTGATCTTATGTAACTTAAGTCCTTCAATCTAATATGATTTTTCAAGTAATTGGCTACACTTTGAGTTATACAATTCAATAGCCACATTCTTGTTTTTAGGCCTTACTCGAGTAACAATTATTAATGTCAACTCAAGTGACTATTTAATCATCATCAATCTTTACATTTTGTGGCATCTCAAGTGGTTATTCGATCATCGTTATAATAACATTCACATTGTCATTAACCGTATCCAAATTCTTGGCATTCATTCGAAGGACAAACCTTGTAACCTTTCAATTAATACAATCTAATATGATCACATTGCCATATTCAATTCTTGGTGTGATCATATTGTATTCTTATAATTGATGCAATTCAATATATTCACATTGCCATATTTTAATTTTAGACGTTCAATTGAGCACTAATCTTGCACTTTTATGATTAAGGTAATTCAAAAAATGTGTCTCTTTATTATCAAAATAGATCGATTATATTACGAAATCTCTTGTTAAATTTTTGCTGAATGTTACAGCACGTATGATTTATCAATGTAACGTTCATGAATAATCTATAAGTTTAATTTTCCATTGAGTCGAAATTTATGCCTTGTCAAATTGTTTTTCAAAAACGTTTCTTAAAATTAATTAAAGGCCAGGCTAATACGCATTATGGATGGTCATTTACAATTATTCAAATAATTTGACTTATTACGAGATATACTGCAAGTCTGCAGCAAAGCGACGAGCAAAACGTGCAAAAACGTCATTTTCATGGAAAAAGAAAAATAATTTATCAACTTGTTCTGTCCCGTCTAACAAACAATTTAAGCGTAGTTTATTTTTTATTAAAACATATAATGCGCGATTAATTGATGACTTTAAACCATCATTTCCCCCTTTAAAGCTGCTAATTGTAGCATGTTGTTATTACAAACACACTGATTGTGATCGATTACATAACATTAACTCAATTCAATAAGAAACTGGGCGTTTTGAGTTTTTAATTATTTTAATTAAAACTGAAACATCTTTCTCCTTTTAAACAACAAAACTCCATAGGGGAAAAAATATATAAAAAAAAAAAAAAAAAAATCTTAGAAGTGGGTGTACTTACTTATTTTTTGGTACTTACTATGTGCAACCTGGTACAAGCACAAAAAGGTTGAAGGAAGACAACTAGACAATGGCTGGGAACTTGAGGAAAGAGTTGATAGGAGCATTGCCAGGAGCAATACTACTCCCTAAACCTGTTATTATCCAACTATGTGAAAATTATGTATCACTCTCAAGTATATCTCAACTTTCTTTGCATTGAATTTTTCCGCGACATGCAAATTGATCAGATAATAGTTAAGTCAATCATTCACTATACAAATTGGAAAGTAACTGAACCATATATATAGTGTAAACTAGAATATATACTTTCGCCGCCCAACTACTCTTTCTAATTTTGTAAAATGATTTGTGACGTTAATTTTGTCAAATGATCTGAGCTGTCCATCTTCTCTTGATTTTTTTTTCTTTATCTAAGCTATTAATTAATAATCTATTATCTATTATAAATTTATAATCTACATAACTTTATATTACGCACACGAGAGTTTTTTTTTTTTTTTTGACATAAACTTTTCCTCCAAAATTCTGATTCCCCAATTTTGTTGCTGACATCATTTTTTCTCTTTTTTTAAAAAATTAATATTTATTTTTATCTTTTACAATCTATTTTTAACACATAACACAAAAGAAATTCCTATGGTTTCCCCAATCCCGCTATGAAAACAACGTCCTCCTTCCACACGGAGAGAACCATAGACGTGGCAGCCTATTTGGCAAGGAAAAGGGACCACAGTTATACAAATCAGTAATATCCAACTTTCTCCCTAAATTTAAATGGCCCCACCCCAAAAAAGTTAAACACACTTCCCCGGACCTGTACCCCACCCCCTAAAAAATTCGGAAACTCGGGTTCTCCCTCCCAATTCTGCAAATCGCGTTCCTTCTTCCTTTCCAATTCCACAGCAGTACTTCTCCCATCTCCAAGCTTCCCACACGAAAGCACCCCGCCTTCCCCGTAACCCTATTGTAGGCAGACAAAGTAGTGGTGGCTACAACCTTCGTCTTCGCCACAAACGCCGGCGACTTCAACCTCTGTGCTTCCATGACCGAAGCCACTGTCATCAATGGCCCTAGCTTAAATGGGTTGCCTTAGCACTCGAAGTGAATGGCTTCG
>CAVNYN010235774.1:0-23861 GCA_963692815.1 Nyctanthes arbor-tristis
TGTCACTTTCACCGTTGTCTTGTATAACTTCACCAACGACATTCATTCATCTATTCTTTTTGGAAATCATTTTCTTCCTCCTCTTCTCTTCTTCCTTCATTCCATTCTTATGGTCGACACTCATTGCACTCATTCCATTCTTATGGTCGGTACTGTTATGATATACTAATACACTGCATAACAGTATATTAGTAATTCAAGTATATAGCCAACAAAAGAAAAAAAATAAAAAAGAATTATTCCTTGCTCACCCACCAATCCGATCTGACTCCGAGTCGGTTTCTCTAGAAAACACACCCTCCAATCCCCTATCTATTTACCAATCTTTATCATCAACAATATATAATGCTTCATTTGTATTGTGGTTCTAGCAGTCACACTGATAGAATCCATTCGGGAAAAAAAAGACTTTACACACTAATTTTAGCGTAAAAATCTTTAAGAATAAATTGAATTACAATCAATCTACCAACGTTATAATACATCATCACGTCATCTAGTGCCATAAGCATATTCCACGTGATCAATTGGGGATGCCAACGTCAACTACATTGTGTAATTGACCTTATATTCGTCAAATCCCTAGAGTCCACAAGAAAGCCCCAATATTAAGAAGTAAAAAAATATGATCCTCAAAAATTTTATTTTGATTACTAGGAGATATTTAGCCTGTAGTCCCATCGAAGACTCCGCTTGCTAGAATACGCTGTCCGTATCCAGTTTCCTGTACTCATCTTCTTCTTCCCACCCCTGCATTGTTACCGTTAATATACCAAACGCAGAAAAAGGAAACACATATTATATAAATAAAACTCTGTCGTCGTAGGTGTAGAATCACCGCCGTCTTCTATACCCCTACGTGGCAATTACCATTTGCCCGTTGTGGTTGGCGGAGGAATTGGATTCTCGTTTCTAAATGGAGTTTTGGAGGAAAAATTATTAGAATTAAATAGAATGAAAAGGAACAAAAATTGCAGGTGAATCTATTAAATGCATTCAGTAGCAATTCGGGTATCGGATTCTACATTCCATTGGCATTTGAAGGATTTTTTTTGTTGTCAGCGATAAGCCCATCCCGGAATGGCTATATAAATCCAGGATGCGAGTTCGTCTTCTCAGAGGGCGTCCAATTTCCATTTGTTTTTCCCTGTTTTCTTCTCAACCTCCGTCTCCAATTCTTGAGTCCTTTTCGTTTCCCTTTTCCTCATCCAGAATTTCATTCAATTCGTCTGCTCAATTTCCGAGTAGGAAACAGTACCATAGCAAAGGTCTGTGCTTAATCGATCTTAATTTTAGCAAAGGTTTTCTTTTATTTATGTTTATAGATTATAGTGAACTTGTAGTCTGCATGGTATCTTTTGATGAATTTTCAACTTGCATGGTTAATTTTTTTGATTGACAAAAGCTGCATGACTTCAGGGAACTGGAAATAAATTGATTTTTAGGATTAATTTTGTTTGGTAAATTGATTCAAAGACTGTTCCAGAGCGCAATTTGGTATGGTTTCTGGGATTGAATCATTGAATGATTTCCTTTTCCATGAAATACTATGGTTTCTCGCCTTAGGTGTGCTTGATATATAAACCAAATTTCTGCTGTTTTATACTTGCCGAAATTCCATTTTCCATTTTGTAATGCTGGGTATATGGAAAATGTCGATTTATTGCTTTTACTATCAATATATTTATTTGATTTTAGTTCTGTTTGGCTATAAGGCACATTTGGGTCCATAGTGCTAGAACCAAGATATAATAATAATGAAATTACTGTCAGTATCAGTCCTTAACTTGCATGATTTGAAAGAGCCGTGCCGATATTTGGGATTTTGCTATTTCATAAGATGTCTAATGTATGAATCTCAGGAGTAGTGGAATGCTTTGACAATTTTTAACTATCATATTTATTAAGTTTAATTGTGAATTTATCATCAGCTACAGTTTAGAATGATATATTGATATACTGTAGTTATTGATGAAAAACAAGATCCTAATCTGCGATGGATAGAGAGATGTTGATTGTACAACAAAAACCACTCTGTAACACGCCTATTCCACAGTGGACAGCTGTTGACGCGCTTGATATAGTCCTGCTTCTGGCTGTAAATTGAATTTCTTATGCTAGCAAGTCTGCCATGCAATTTGATGACATAATTATGAATAGCCAGTAAACTTGCCAGTCATGCTCGTATTTTTCTTTTCAGTTTGTGAAATTGTTGATTTGAGAGCACATGCTGGCTTGGGATGATTTTAATACTAGTCTTTCTTAGAATTCACACTTTCTTTGTTGAATAATATCAGGTAGTAACCATTTGCATACCAGTAAAATAATGGATGGAACGGGTATAGATGGAAAAATGCTGCAATCTGATAGAATCGATAGCAGCAATCGTGCTCAGGATCCATGTATCTGGTCATCACCTCAAGGAGGACAAAAGATTGATATCGGAAAGCAGATATTCTGTAATAGGTCTTTGAACATGAAGAATGTTGTTGCTGTTGGATTCGACATGGATTATACATTAGCTCAATACAAACCTGAGACTTTTGAATCACTTGCATATGAAGGCACAGTTAGAAAACTGGTTTATGATCTGCAGTATCCTTCAGAGGTTTGTCTAAATTTTCATTGATTTTAACGTTGCAAGAAAAGAATTTCAAGAAATGAAAGGCATAGTTTTTGTGGTCCTAGTACTGAGCTAATAATAACCATCTATGACTGAAGTCAGCAACTGTAGTAATCTGTTTCTTGTTGCATCTTTCTACTCTTTTGGATCACATCGAATGGAAAAGGGAATGGAAAAAACAAATGAAAAAAGAAAAAAAAAAAAAAAGAGACTTTCTAATGTGTGATCGGGTTCGAGATTAATGCAACCAACTTATTTGCATTCACCCGTCCAGTGCTAATTGTTTTCGCCCTTTTTAGTAAATCTGAATATTAAGAGTGTTCTTTACTTGCCTGGCATTCTGTAGCTGTTGGAATTGACATTTGATTGGAAGTATATGGTCAGAGGATTAGTTCTTGATAAGAAGCGAGGCAACATATTGAAGGTCTGTATTGCTAACATGTGAACATGTTAGTTATGTTAATACATTTTCATATGGTAGTCAAATCATACTGTTATCTTCTTATAATGTAATTTATTCTTGCTATTTCTTTATTTAGATTTTAGTTTTTACATTTGTTTCTTGGTTGTATGGTATCACAGATGGACCGACACAAGTATGTCAAAGTAGCTTATCACGGATTTAGAGAATTGTCCAAGGAAGATAAAGTTGCTACCTATGGAAGTGCTTTGATACGTGACTCATTTGATGAACCAGGCTATGCTCTCATTGATACCCTTTTCTCTTTAGCTGAAGCATACTTATTTGCACAGCTGGTAGACTTCAAGGACAACAATCCAGGAGAAATTTCAGCCGAGTAAGAGAATTTTTAATTCTTAAATATGTTGGTGTATGACAGTTAATTCTCTTGCTCCTTAATTATATGTGACGTAATCATGGTCCCACAGGACCCAGCTGAAAAAGAATTCACCTCTTTTATTTTGTGAATTCTGCACTGTGTTGTTGATTCTAAAATGTTATACCTTTTCTGATTTTTTAAGTACTATTTTCAAAAATAAATTGTTCAGATAGTCTGGGTTTAGAAGTTTGGTTGATACTAGTAATTATCAAACTAGAAGAAATTCCTTGTTTTGCTGAATACAAACATTTCCTGTTTATTCCTCGAGTATTCTTCCCTAATTATCCCACTTCTTAATAATGGCCTTGCAGCTATTCTCGAATGTACAAGGATGTTCGAGCAGCAGTGGATCTATGCCACCGTGATGGTACTTTAAAGCAGATGGTTGCAAAAGATCCTGGAAGGTATTCTGAATTTTCTTCAGAATACACTATCACAACTTGTTAACTTTCTTAGAACCGGGCCGTGCTAACTGCAGATGTTTTTGAATGGATTAATTAGTTGGACATCCTTATTATCCTAGGATATTTTCGGAATGTTTTACATAACAACCTTCTTCCCTTCTGCCCGCGGTGCCACCCCCGCCACGGCCTGGGGGGATATGCTATAAATAGCAAAGAGATATGTACGAATGCCGGGTAAACTAGTACTCTCTTCGTCCTACTTATATAGGCCACTTTTCCTTTTTTGCTCGTTCGAATTGTATCGTCTTATTTCTATATTGAAAAATTTCTTTTACGTTACTTTACTAATATACAAGGACAAATTAAGAACACGATTTACAAACTTTACTTTTTCATTAATAATATTCTTAATCTTTGTGAAAATAAGCCTATAAAATTAGGACAGAGAATATTTTGCAATTGCCTGGTGATGTATGCCAGTTATGCTGATATTTGATTCTTACGCTATATAATGAAAGTTTAGCAAATACTATTGTGTGATTAGCTAATAAATTTAGGTTGATCCTGTCTTGAAAAGGATAATTCAGAACTAGTAAAAGATTAATATTACAATCTATTCATTCTTAATCAGTTCCAGCAATAATTTGGTGGTGCCAAACTAACATGCAATGTAAATTCATTAACTAGTTTCAAGTTATTTTAATGCCAGTGCCAAAAGTTTAGAACAAACATATCATAACTTTCTTATTTTTTTTGTCAGATATATCAATGAGGATAACTCAATCGTTCCCATGCTAAAAATGATTAAAGACTCTGGCCGTGCTACATTTCTGGTGACGAACAGGTACCTTTTTCTTTTTGCATGTTTATTTTCTGTTTGTGCAAAGTTGTCGGAGATAATATTGAGAATCCATCCTTGAAGTTGACAGATGACTGAGTACAAAGTTGAACAAAAAGAAGACAAATGATTCTTTGCAACTTTGCTATTAAGAGTTTGATATATAAACTTTATCTCTCACAGAAAAGTAGAAAAATGGGGTCATCGTTGTGGAAAGCCAATAGATTATATATATGATCCTAGTCTTCTGGAATCAGAATCTATTCTCAAATTTATATTTTAGTTGCTATCAGAAGTTTGAAATATATTATGTACTTTTTGCTTGGACTAATTTTGTTTCTTTGTACTGAGAATGTACTGAAATGTGAAGAATCTTCTCTATTTCCATAGATATACAATTTTTTTTGGAAGAAATAATAGAAATGAAGCTTTTATACAATGTCTGTGCTTATATCAATGACTAAATGGCTCTATTAAATTTCATGCAGCTTGTGGGACTATACAAACATTGTGATGAACTTTCTCTGTGGATCGAAAACCATGAATGGCTGCTCTTCCACCAATTTTGATTGGCTTCAGTACTTTGATGTTGTTATTACTGGCAGGTTAACTTCATGACACAAGACCCTCTCTGTGCAAGCAGTGTGAATTATATTTCCCTTTTCCTTGCCTTAAATAATTATCAATCAAGAAATTTCAGAAGAAAGCGTTAAGACAATTTTGAAACATTTTAACTATATTTCGTAATTGAAAATTTTTAGCCTTAGTTGTTTCATTCTCTCAATTGATAATCATTTGTATATGAAGATGAGTCTGTAATTAAGCTGAATGCTAAAAGTTTTTATGGCTAGTTTGTTCCTCAATTCTGCTAAAAATTGCAACCTATGAACCACTTTGTGCAGTGCAAAACCTGGTTTTTTTCATGATGAGAATCTTGCCAATCTTTTTGAGGTTGATCCTGAGTCCGGAATGCTCCTTAACACTGATAATGGCACTCCTATGGCTCCGGTTAGTTAAATCTTCATGTATCTTTAACAAAAAGTGTACCTTTCCTTGCTTTTCTAGGAGTTTAGAGACTGATTCCTTATTGTTGATTAACTAGGTAGATTCTTCGTTAAGGCTGCCGACGAGGATAGATAAGAGTTGCAGGGTTTTCCAGGTATTGCAGCCTGTCTAAATTTATACCAATCTTACATTGGTAGCCCTTCTCATTATGAATTATGATATTGGTTTTCTCAAACTTCATTTTCAGGGAGGAAATGTTGGCCACCTGCATAAACTATTGTCCATAGAGTCGAGCTCTCAGGTATTATGTTTATCCTTTAGTTAGGATGTTTTTCTTCAAGGTTCTTTTAATTATTTTATCTGTTACTAGACACTAATGAAAAATTGGAAATAGATCTTACATGTTCTTTGTAGTTCATTTGATGACAGAAATGTGAAAATGAGAGCGCATACATGGTGTCGCATTTTAAATATTTATGGGGCAAATTAAATGAGAAATAATTTAGCTTTAGAAGCTAATTGGAAGTACTCATAAGTTTCAATGGTGTGGGTAAAATGAAAGGAGTTCAAGGATTTAACCTAATGTCCTTCGTCTTCTATGAAATAATAAAGAGGGAAAAAATTGATTTCCTTCAAGTTAATGTCCATCTAAAGCAAATAATTCGCGCCCGCATCTCAGAAGAAATGAAGAAAAAACACTTCGGGGATCCACTAAAATATGCAAAAATACTAGGTTAATTCTATTCATTTCTCCCAAAGGATAAATTTGAGAGGAACGTACCTTGCAGTTAAAAGTACTCTGCATAATATGTTAATAAGCAAAAGAAGATTTTTTTTTTTTTTTTTTTAATAAAAAGGAACGGTTTAAGTATTTGGACTTCGGAGGGCATGCCATGGTTTTCATTTCTTATTGACATAAATTCAATTGAGGAAGGCTTGGTTGTTTTCTCGCAAAGCATTAATATTCACATTTAATTTCTTAGGTACTCTATGTTGGGGATCACATCTATGGTGATATTCTACGCAGTAAAAAAGTGTTAGGTATGTCTGTTATCCCTGTTAATTCATCATTTTGCAGTGCATAATTGCATTGACATTCTTAAATGATGCAATAATGAAAAGTTGCAGCAAAACCTGTTTGGCTGTTGGTAAAACTTGCTGTTAAATCTAAAATTTACTTTTCCTGAAAGATCTGTAAAGGATATGTTGCTGAAAGGGACTGTGCGTGCTTTTTGTCTTTCCTAATGCAGGGGTTTTTAGGCAAACTGACCAGCATGTTCGGCCATTTACTTTTTAAAGCCTTCCTTTTCTTTTTCCGTGTCTTCTTTTTCTTTCATTGTCATCACTATTATTGTTGTTGTTGTTGTTGTTTTGATACGGGAATGGATTCTCTTAGTGGGTATTATTTATGTTTAGTTGAGGACCTGATAAATATTGATCCCAAGAAAGTGACATAATGTTATTTGGAAATTTCTCCTGGGAACCCTTGGACGTTGAAGTTTACATTATCGATAAGTTGTGCAAGGTGTCAACTAAGTTAGAAAAGAATTTTGAATAGAAGTGGTATTCCTCAGTATTCTTTTTATATGGTTTGAGGATTGGATATTGTTAATATTCTAGCTTGTTGCCGATGATATCTCGATCATGATGAGCATCTTGCGGTTTTGTATATTCATTGATTGATTTATTAGGTAAGGTGTCAACTAAGTTGGAAGAGGATTTTGAATAGGAGTGGTATTGCTTGGATTTCTTTTTATATGGTTTGTAGATTTGGTATTATTAATATTATTCTAGCTTGTGACTAATGATATCTATGTCATGATAAGCATCTTGTGATTTTGTACATTCATATTTTTCTCGTTTTGTCTGATATACAATATTGTAATATGATTTTAACAGGTTGGAGAACAATGCTTGTTGTCCCAGAGCTCGAGAGGGAGGTTGAACTTCTCTGGGAGTTGAGAGATACTCGCAAGGTATAGTCCATATGGACAGAATTCCCGCTGTTCAGCTATTGTTAAGGAAAATAATGGTTAGCAAAATTTGAGCTCATTATGGGATAATTATTTTATTTCAAGTGTTAAAAATATTTTCTTATCCGGTAGGAGATTATTCGAAATAATTTGTTCCTTAAGTTTCCTGAAGTAATCAGAACTGCTTTACTTTGTGTGACAAATTCTGGAAGTTACTTGATTACGTTTTCTAGTTCAACTGCGTTCATACTTGTTTGGGTTCTTAATCAAATATTTACTCTGGTCTGGAACTAATGGTTTTCAATTCTGAAACCATGTGACTTTGCAGCGACTCCAGTTATTGAGGAATGAAAGAGATCATATTGAAGACAAGATACATCATCTCAAGTGGTCTCTCAGGTAACTGATGAACACTATTTTGAAACCTTATTGCATATATTTCAGGTAAACTGGCTGTATATATAAGCTGTGTCATTTTGAGCATACAAATTGTTGTAATTCTGGATTCCCCACCAGAAGAAATGAAACCAGTTCTTAAACTGTGTCATCACTTTATGTTCGATTCTATGACCTGATTGAAGTTTGAAGGCATAAACCAATCCTCTCCAGCATTCTGAAACATTTAGGAAATTTTTCTTATCAGTTATCACGCGATGTGTTCTCAGGTTTGATAGTGCAAACATTGACAATGAGGAAAAGCTACTTGCTGAGCTTGATAAACTGCAGGTTGGTATATTTAGCAAATATATACATTATATACTGTTTGTAAGATAATTTTTTCTTTTATTTTTATTTTTTTTATTCACCTATCTTTCAAGCTTTAAATCTGTGAATGGCTACGTAAATAAAAAGCTGAAATTACCTGTCCCTGAAGTGTGTAACATTTTTCATCTGCTTCATTGACACCTTACAGTCTCGGAGCGAGGAAGTGCGGCTCAGTCATCAACAAACTCAACGAGAATGTCACAGAATAGTAAGAGATGTCACGCTGTACTCTTTTCTCTGACCATTAACCCACGTGCTAATACGTCTCTTGTCAAATACAATATTCAGTTCCATAAGGTCTGGGGACAGTTGATGAAGACCGGCTATCAGAATTCGCGCTTTGCACATCAGGTGAGATCAAACACCACTCCATAATCAGAATTATCAGCAGCCTAGCAGTATATGAAATCTGATTGTGTTTTTGCAGGTGGAGAGATTTGCTTGCCTGTACACTAGCCAAGTTACAAATCTGAGCCTGTACTCGCCCGACAAATACTACAGGCCGAGCGAAGATTTCATGCCACATGAGATCAATATCCTTGCTTTATAGATATAACACATTTTCCCCCTCAAACTCTGTGATATATGATATTTCGAGGGATCCTATTCGTGTGCAGTTTCTTTTATGTCAGCATGGAAGGATGTGTAAATTCTGAAATATGTTACCAGTCACTGTAAATGTGAAGAAAGATGAAACATCCTGCATTTTACCATAAAATGCTAGTGTCACATTTATTCTACAAGAACCCAATTGTGAATCAATTTACTGCCAGGATAATTTGCCACAGCTCACGTCAACAAGAGAAGAATAATAATTCAAAAGAACAAATATTCAACGGGAGGCGCTCGAAAGGCATAAAATGTAGTACTGTGCTTCGTGAAAATGGGCGCCATTAACTGGAATAATGTTAAAATTAGAAGTACAAATCATTGGGATTTAACTTGATCTATAAAACCTCCTTTATCAGCCTCTGTGTAAGAGCTTTTGGAAGTCCCATTACGCTATCGGTTGTACCCACCTGTACAAAGTAAAATCATATATAATCAAATTCAGAAGGGTGTTTATCAAAGATCAGTTACTAGAGCTAACTAATAGATAACTACTTTTCTTGGCATGAAAAGTTATTCTTCATATTGCCAAGAGCATGATTGTATGATTTCTACTTCACACAACATAATAAAAAAACGAACAATGTTTTTTGTCTAGACTGGAGACCTCAATCTAGTTAGTATTTCCTTATTGGAAATAAAGATGTGAATATTTCCATATATTTATGAATACCTACTTGTTCTCTAATGAAAAAAATGCCAATTAGACTAGAGACCCATCTCCAGTATAGTATCACTCTAAAAAAACATATTTATGGATTAAACTAGCGACTCATAAGCAAAGCGTCTTTATTTATTAGCAAATATGAAGTTTTGCATGGCAGCAGATAAGTGGGTGGAGCATTTTCCGCTTGACCTGACTATGCTGCTGCTTAAATTATTTACGCCAAGATGCAGGGTAGTGCTCATTGTTGCTATGAGGGTGCAACAATGGGAAGAGTGGAAAAGTTATCAGGCTATGCAAGTTCTTTTTGGCCAGCAGATAACAAAAGTTTTTTTTTTTTTTTAACAGATATACATACATGTATGGTGTAGAAAACACAGGTATTCTGGATCAAGAAACAATAGAGGGAGGACAATTATTATCGGCATATCAATATATGAGCACATCACATCGGTCAGTGTGTTGGTACATTAGGGTTGGGTTGCGAGCTATTTCGGGAATTCAATTTCAAGAGTTCAGTTTTGGTACATTCTGCAAGTATTACACACAATAACATCGTTAGAGATAGAATAGCGTAAAACTAACCACTGCTTTGACATATGGTAACACCAAAGGATGTTCAATTATTAGCGCTCCAGCTACATTGAGCACATGACCTTCTTCAATCTGGACAAAAGAGAAAACAACCTAAATTTTTCTGTCATGTCAATAGTAATAATTATATAACAAACAAATAATAATTGCAATGAAGAACTCCTTACAAGGTTATCTATGATGTCCTCAGGTATCTCATGGAATTGAATCTGCAAGAGTTAAACTATGTATTAGTTGCTTAATCCTATAAATTTATTATGTTGAAATATTAGTTTAAAAATCAAATATAAGAAAAGTATTCTCATTTCTGGAGAGTACACCTTCACCAATCCATGTAATGATCAGGCTGAGCGCAAAGAGGTAAACCTTCACCAGAACTCTTGCTGTTGTCTTGTCACTTGACCAAAATTTCTCCGACAATCAACAGAATTTTATTTTATTTTTTTATTTTAAAAGAAGGGAACCCTTCCTATGGCTGACACAGTAAAAAAAAAATGCGCAAATGTATATGCATGGACAATATCACACTAAACAGTAATCATTTCATAAATTAGCCATTATTTTCCTTGTAGTTGGGTCAAACACATTGGTTTAGTAAATTTTACCCTGGATCTATAATGTCCATGTGCAAGGTAATACCTGACCAAAATGATTAGAAAAATCTCCAACTTGAATATTGTCTTAGAATAGGTCAGAAAAGAAGTGAAGTACATTATGTGTCAATCAACCACGAAAAAAGTGCCCAGAGATAAAAATTTATTTAGTACCTCCACTTTGTCCCATTCTCCTCTTCTCAATCCTGTCTTGAGGTTTGTAACGACGACAGAACTCACTGTGGCGGCATGTGAACCAGAGTAGCCTACAATATGCACATGTAAGATTGTTAGAATAATAAATGGAACTACAACATACCATGGAGATCATTGAACACAAGCAAACCTTTGATGAATTCACGTGCTTCCTCTTTGTTAGATGGTTTTTCCCTGATCATACCTTCATAGACCACCACCTCAAAATCATTTTGACTAATCAGTGAGATGAAATTAACATCTTAAGAATAGCATAATGATGAGAAAATCATGAGTAGAAAAAAGAGAAGCATTGCGAGATTGTCCTTCATTTGAAATTTACATTACAAAATTACTCTTATTCTGTTTGGTGTAGAGAAAAGCCAGTCGAAGGTGTTTTCCTGGGTAGAGTGGAAGGATTAATGCAAGAAAATTATTCTTTTTATGTCATTCCTTTTCTGCCAGTCCTAATTTAATGCAAGAAAAAAAAACCCCATCTAGGACACGCACGCACATGCGCCCACGCACATGCACATATTAATGAGGTTCTTATAAGGTGTTAACAAGTTTGTCTCCGCCAAGAAAAACCTCATCCATGCAAACACAAAACTATGGATCTAGTTTGAAATAGATTTTTCAAGAGAAGTATTAACTCTATGTTTGTCCAATAAACAAACTTGATCTCGTAAGAATTATATCTTTAAATTGCATGACATCTTTCCAGTCCCAGTAAAAATATCCAGCATCTTTATCTCTCAAGTTTAGTAGTTACCAACTTATTGCTAGGCTTCCCTACTACATGCACATTCAAGAGTTTTTTTTCCAATGCAAATTCTCAAATAACCTAATCAAGCATGTGAATCTGTTGTAACTCTATTCAGATTTTAATTCTTCCAGTTAGAAATCTTTTGTCCCACAAAACACTGGATTCAGGTAGGCTAAAAAAGGAGAAGTATCAGTGCCCGTCCACGAACCATTTCTATTTAAAAGTAGAAATGGTTTTTTTGGAAATGAATAGTGGAAATTTGTATGTACATATGGGTCTTATGAAATATGTGGATGTGATTCCTTTGACCAGATTCTGTTTTTAAATAAAAATAGTTTGTGAACGGTATATGTGAACTTCCTTCTAAGTTAGACAATTTACCCACAATACAAGAATAACATTAACTTGTTTATTAACTTCCAAAAAAAAAAAAAAAAATTAACTTGTTTATTGTATTCCTGATCATTAAAGGTGTATTATAACCATTTAATATTTATTGAGCCAAGATTATACACCCTCTGTCCCACAAAGATAGACTTGCTCCAGTTTTTACACAGATTAAGAAAATTGTAATCAATGTTATTGGAAAAGTGAAGTTTATGTGCATTTTCCTAATATGCCATTTCTTTTACTAATTATCTCACTTCAATAATTCTATTTTGTTAACAAAAATGCACATTAAATAAGGGCATATATGAAAACTAAAATTTCAATAGCATTCTAAAAAGGAAAGTGGCCTATCTTTATGGGTCAGACAAAAAAGGAATACATGCCTATCTTTGTGGGACGGAGGGAGTATTGAGAATGGAACAAAGCTACCTTTTCTTGTGGGATACAACAGAGGCAAAGGTCCCCCTCCCCTACAGTGGTTCAACCCGTGAAACAGATTTAATTGTATGGCTCATAATTCATAATGAAGAATAGTGACACTCACTCCCTCTTGCACACACATGACAAGCAATGTGTAAAACTACATTAGTGGAGATGTGTTATACTTGGTCACAAGTAATTAAAACCGTAGACTCAGCATCTTCTTTGTCACCAACTTGAAGCTTTGGTATGATAGCTTCAGCCTAGTGCAAAATTCCATAAGTTAATTGCCAAGCAGGAGTAATGATATAAGACTAATCAGTTAAGATAAGCGCCAAGCAAGGGTAATGATATAAGACTATGTAAAGTAGCACAAGAAGATATTGTAATCAAAATCAATTTCACAGAACGTATAAACATCCATGAGAACAACAATCAGAAAATAATTTTTTTTTTTTTTTTTTTTTTTTTTTGGGGTGGGGAATGACAAGTCAGATTTCTTACTCATTTACTATTATTTATCTTGTCATTTATAGTCATGAAGTTACTCAAATGATCTCTATATTCTATTCAATTGATTGATGACAACATACTGACATAGCTTGTTACTAGACATAGGATGCCCTTTTTTTTGGGGGGGGGGGAGCCACAGTAAAGAGGACATAAAACACATACTGTGTCAGCTGCAACTAAAATTGTAGGTTTGCCATCATTCTCTTGATTTTCAATATTTTGAAGTTTTGACGCAATGGCATCTGTCTGAAACACGATGCAATTTGAGCTAAATAAACAAAGAAACTTCAAATAAAAAAATTCCATTCTATCAAAGAAGGATCAAATTGTACTAAAAACTGCCCAGAAAAACTATAGAAAGTCAAAGATTGTATGAAGCAGATAATTTCGGCATTTTTGGTAAAGCTTAAAAGTATACTTCTTTACAATATAAAAGATGCTTGTTGATCTGACTCAAGGCTGAAGAAGTTCAAGTTTTGAATGGAAAACTAATATCTATTTATATTTTCTAGGTTTCATGCTTCCTTTTTCTTCTTTTTTTGTAATTTTGTTCTCTCATTTAATTACCCATATGCGTGTGTGCTTCTTGGTTTATTGTACACAGTAGACAGAACCAGTTTTGAGAAATGCAGTGAAGTTATCTGCACTTAAAAGTAATAAAAAGGTAAATTATCCAAGAATGTTTAAAATAATGCTCAGCCAACCAGGCATGCGTATAAGAAATTCAGAGTAACTCACATAATGAAAAACAAGACATGCAGATAAGTGCAGAACAAGGCAATAAGGCAACTGCTGCGTGATGCTTTAAAATAGAAATACACTTCTTTTTGAAACCTTCTATTCTCTAACTTGGAAAGAGATCAGTATCAAAAGATGAGCCCGATATTTTTCTTTAAAGAAAGTCAAATAATGCACATTAGCAGCAATAGTTTATATTTTATATATACTACATTTGCAAGACGAGATTGGGTTTTTGATAGCACACTAAGGAAAACAATCCAAAATTGGAAGTAGAAAAATCATTAACAGATTCCTACAGGAGATTTCCAAACAAACAGCGCACCTTCGCCTCTGCAAGAGCCATAACTAAATCTTCCGGCTTTTCTTTTCGGATGGCTTTCTCATCAATGTCCGCAGACTGCATAATACCCATGCGGGAGAAAAAGAATTAAAACCTGTTCAGTTAACTAATCCTCTATACTCTATTTCTACACTGCAGTAAATAATTTGCAAAATAATAACATCACCATTGTGGTAAACTGATAACCCATATCCGACAAAATATTTTTCCGAGCAACAGAAGATGAACCCAAAATTATCTGCAGGGGGACAACAAATCGGGAAATTTCTCATCCAAAATGCTTAATCCCAAACTTAATCAGAATTAAGGAAAGCAACAATGATAATAGAACTAACCGAAAATTGATTAGAGGCTGCTGAATCCATTTTCTCGTGGAACGAATCAAAATCCCAAGCGCAATTGAGCTTTTGGGGGTCGATTTAGGAGGTAGGTTTTAGTTAAGCTCAAGGCAGTTAATTGGAGGTAAGGACCCGCCACGAGCGCCAAAAGTCGGGCTTGGTGGTAAGGACTAAGGACCCGTCACGAGCCCGAGTCGTTTCTCTCCCCTCGGTTCGTGACTTGGAGTCGAATAAGAAACAAAATAATGTATTTTATGAATCCAAGACTTGCGGTTGGATGTGTGTGTGGGTGATTATTAAATACAATAAATTGATCAAGATCAAATATAAATAGATCATCTACATATTTAAGTGGATAAAATTATAAGAGAATTATACATTGAACAAGCCTTCTTAAGCATACAAGTGGGAGATCAAGCTGATTCTTAATTAGATTATATACAAGTTGATATCAAGATTAATTATTTTAATGATAAATTTGTAATTCATAAATTACTATTTTACCCCTCTTTGCATCTATAGATAGAGGTGATATCTTTCATTATAATCACCATCAAACAAGACAGGAAAATTTCCTCTATATAATTTCTTATCTTGTGCTTCTCAATTTCTTTGATATTGTATTGAGTTCTTTTAATTTTATAACACGTTATCAGCATGATATTCTAGCCTATTGAGCACGGTATTATAGCCAAAGTTAGTGAAGTCCACACAAGTTACTCTTTCATCACATCATAGCGATAATTTCTAAACGGTTCTTCTACCGCCTATGATGGCCGGTTCTCATTATATTTGTACATATACTATTTATATATATTATACCGTCTATTAATGGTTGGATATCATCCCTAAACTATTGAATTTATCGTTGATATCACTACAGGAAATCTTACTTTTAACGACGAGCATTTTTGCCTAGAAACTTTTTTCAACCCGCTTTTAACGACCAAAATAACCATTTTACGATCAAAGTATCGTTGTTAAATGTGATATTTTTTGTATTGTATATAATCATTGAAGAGATACAAGTCGTTGCTATGTACCGCCTATATAGACGGTTTATGATTCCTAGCAAAATAATTTTTTGTTCCTGAAGAAGCACATGAGAATATGTTAATCTTGAAGAATATCACATGTTAGTAAACTATATTTTCTTGAAAAGTAAAGAAAAAAAGGGAAAATTACAAAACTCATATATGTATAGTTGATGTTCTTGAAGTAACACAACTAGAAGCCCTATATATGTTGATATCCATAAAGTTAGATGACTTTATGTTATGAATATCTATGTTTATATTAGCATTATATGTTGAATTTTATATTTGTTGAAGTGTTTGTTTCATATAAGAAATAACTTATAATTGAAAAGTTAGTAAAAGAAGCTACAATGTTAAAATTCATATCTATCATGCATCAATAGAACTTTGAAATTAAATCTGTACTGATTTGTGGGTCTTTTGCATATGAAACAAATTTTGCGTGATAAATATATAAGTCTAGTATCATAAGAATTTTACCGTTTGAAAATCAGATATCAAATGAGTGAGATATGATTTTTCTAACTGACTATGCTAAGGCTGTCTAGATTGTAGTTTAGTCTTGCATGGCATAGTTTTTATCACTTTTGCTTGTTCTACATGTCATAATAATTTCTCATACTTCTTATTTACAAATTAGACTCATACATAAACTAAAATCCGTAAAGAATGATTAGATATATTGATTGTATGAATATTCAGAATGAATAATTCTACTTGGATAAAATAATAGACAAAAAGTTAGACAAAATTGACATGTGTTATGTGTGATTAGTGTTGATGTAAACGTGATGTGATGTGTTGAAAAATATGATTGTGTCATGTGTCAGTTTTATTAGAATTTTTGTATGGACTTTTGTTCAAATAGCACAACTCAGAGAGAATTCATGAAATCCAACTATGTGACAAGATATATTAAAAGGTAGTTAACTAAATATGTTTAATATTTCATGCAATGAACTATTGTCATAGATACTAACAAGATTACAAAATCTTCAAATCTAGTATTTGAATATACATCTCACATGCTAATATCCGTCATAAATTAAGTTATGTGATTTTTGAAATCCAATATATATGCGTTAGCACACTTCCTTATATATAACAATTGTTATTGATATATCTAAATTTCTAATCTTATTCTTGATTTTTTATGACAGTTCTAAAATAAAAAAATTTGGCAAAGATTGATTCCTTGGCTCTTGACATCACCGAAAAAACTACATTTCATAGATACTAGATGCCGAGATTCACTTAAAATCTATGAGTCTTGGTAAAACAATACAAGAAAATAATGATGCTACAAGCTAAGAGAAAGCTAAGGCTACGATATTCCTTTGTCTTCACTTGGACGAAGGATTAAGAAGTAAATATCTCACAGTGAAAGATCCTAGATCTGTAGAAAAGCTTAAAAGAACATTATAACAACCAAAAGACTCTGATATTGCCCAGAGCTCGTTATGAATGGTTACACTTAAAGCTACAAGATTTTAAATCTATAGCGGAGTATAATTCAGAAATGTTTAAAAATCAACACCAAACTGAAGTTATGTGGAGAAAGGATTATGATGAAAAAATGTTAGAAAAAATATTTTCTACATTTCATGTCTCGAACGTGCTCCTACAGCAGCAATATTGAGAACGAGGGTTTAGAAAGTATTCTGAATTAATATCGTGCTTGCTAGTGGCCAAACAAAACAATGAGCTATTGATGAAGAACCATGAATCTCGTCCAACTGGTTCTACAGCATTCCCAGACGTAAAAGCTATGTCATCTACTAACCGTAGGCATAGACGTAGACAAAGTCGTGGTCGTGGCTGGGGTCAAAATCATGTTTGGTATCGTGATGTGTATAATTCTAATCCTTCAAAGTTTAAGAAATCTGCACATGATTAAGGAAAAGGGAAATCCCGTCATGCTAGTAGCTCGAAGGCACAAGATTCTATATGCTATAGATCTGGTATAAAAAGGCATTGGTCACGTACCTATCGTACTGCCAAACACCTTGTAAAATTATACCAAGCATCCCAAAATGAAAAGGGAAAGAATGTGAAAGTAAGCTTCACATATCAAAGGAATACTTGCAATTTTGATCCTTCGGAAATGACCCATCTCGATACCACAGATTTATTTGAACAAGCTGATGGAAATATGCTCTCCAGTGATGATATAAAACTGTTGATGGAAGATTAATGAATAAAAGCATCGTCTAGTGTCAAAGTTATATTAGTTATGACTATTTATGGTTTATGTTCAACAAATATTAGTGTCTATACTTATTTTGTATTCGGCATGTTATATTAATGAATATCAACTTAGATGTTTTACATTACTTATTATAAGTTTTTCCTTTTTGAAAAACATTGACATTTGACACTAAAACTTCTTCAAATGGCTCCAAGATTGGTAAAGATATTTATTTAATAAATAGTGGTGCAACAAATACCGTCCTCAAAAGAAAAGAATATTTTACAAACCTTATTATGGGGAAATCTAATGTCAACACATTATCAGGTTTTGTAAACCTTATTGAAGGCTCTGGAAGAGCTATCATTAGATTAAGTGGAGGCATACGATTTGTTATTAATAATGCCTTATACTCTACCAAGTCAAAAAGAAATCTATTAAGCTTTAGAGATATACGCAGAAATGGGTACCGTGTTAAAACTGCAATTGAAAACAATATAGAGTATCTCTATATTGTTTCAAATGATACATGTGTACTACAGAAGTTATCCACAGTATCTTATTGTCTGTACTATACAAGTATTAGTACAGTTAAAATAAATATTTTGCTGAACCCGAAGTTCGATATTCCAAAGAATTTTATTGTTTGGCATGATCGGTTAGGCCATCCTGGATCAATAATGATACAAAGAATTATTAAAAAATCAAATAGACATAACCTGAAGAACCATAAGATTCTTTAAACTAATAAATTTCCATGTGCTACTTGTTCCCTAGGGAAAATGGTCACAAGACCGTCACTAATTAAAATTGAGACAGAATCCCCGGCGTTTTTTGAACGAATTCAAGGTGATACCTGTGGGCCTATACACCCTCAATGTGGACCATTTAGATATTTTATGATTTTAATATATCCATCGACTAGATGGTCACATGTAAGTCTATTGTATACTCGTAACTTGGTGTTTGCAAGACTGCTTGCTCAAATTACTCGATTACGAATACAGTTTCCAGATTATCGAATCAAGACAATTAGACTTGATAATGCTAGTGAATTTAAATCCCAAGCTTTCAATGATTATTGTGTATCAATTGGGATAAAAGTTGAACATCCTGTAACTCATGTTCATATACAAAATGGTCTAGTAGAATCATTAATTAAAAGCCTCCAATTGATTGTTAAACCTTTACTCATGAGAACAAATCTCCTTGTTTCAGCATGGTGACATACTATTTTGCATGCTGCAGCACTTATACACATCAGGCCAATATTAAGTACGTCTGAAGCGTGGAAGATCAATCGGTTCCAAAGATAAAAATCCCCGAAAGAGAAAGGGAGCAACTAATCAAGATGGCCATGTTAAGGCAAGTACTCTCGTGAAACATAATCAAGAAACTCCAGAAGAAGTTCAAGTACCTGAGAATAATGATAATGAAGAGATCTCGATAAATTATGTTCACACGGAAAATAGATGGAACCAAAAATAAAAAAATGTCGACAATACTTTTGCATGCAACGCTGCGTTTAGTATTATAAATGAAAACGAGGATGATGAACCAAAATCCGTTGAAAAATGTCGATGTAGAACTGATTGGCTAAAATGGAAAGATGATATACAAGCTGAATTGGATTCACTAAAAAACTGCAAAGTTTTTGGGCCTATTATTCAGGCCCCTGAAGGGAAAAAACCTATCGGCTTTAAATGAGTTTTTGTGCGAAAGAGAAATGAGAAAAATGAAGTCGTGAGATACAAAGCACGACTTGTGGCACAAGAATTTTCCCAATGGCCTGATATTAATTATGGGGAAACATATTCCCCCGTAATATACGCCATTACATTTAGATATCTAGTTAGTTTGGCTGTACATGAAAAACTAAATATGCGTCTAATGGATGTGGTCACAGCCTATTTATATGGCATGCTTGATACTGATATCTATATGAAAATCTTGGAAGGATTTAAAATGCCTGAATCGTATAGTTTAAAACCTCGAGAATTATTTTCAATCAAACTACAGAGGTCACTATATGGTTTAAAGTAATCTGGTCGCATATGGTATAATCGTCTCAATAAATACTTGTTGAAAGAATGATATAAGAATGATACTATTTGCCCATGTGTTTTTATAAAGAAATCAACACTTGAGTTTACCATCATTGCAGTATATGTCAATGATTTAAACATAATTGAAACTCTTGAAGAGCTCCCAAAAGCAGTTGATTATTTGAAGAAATAATTTGAAATGAAATATTTAGGAAAAACAAAATTTTGGATTGGTTTGCAAATTGAATATTTGAATGATGGAATTCTCATTCATCAATCGACTTATACTGAAAAAGTCCTCCAAATATTTTATATGGACAAAGCACATCTATTGAGTAGTCCAATGACCGTGCGATCTCTTAATATAAATAAAGATTCTTTTAGACTACGAGAAGGAAATGAGGAAATTTTTGTCCTGGAGTATTGTATCTAAGCGCTATTAGTGTCCTCATGTATGTTACTAATAATACAAGGCCAGATATATCATTTATCGTGAATGTATTGGCAAGATAGTTCGGCTCCAACAATTATGCATTGAAACAGAATGAAACATATATTTTGCTATCTTCGAGGAACAATTGATACGTGATTATTTTATTCTAATTCTTCACTGCCAGAATTAGCAGGGAATGCTGATACAGGATATTTGTCTGATCCACATAAAACTAGATCTCAGACATGTTATCTCTTTACTTGCGGTGGTACTGCTACATCATAGAGATCTACCAAACAAACTTTAACTGCTACTTCTTCAACTCATGCTGAACTACTTGCAATTCATGAAGCGAGCCGAGAATGTATATCACTGAGATTGTTATTCAACATATCCATGGAACATGTAGCCTATCTTGCAATCAAAACAGTAGGGATGACAATTGGGCGGATTGAGGGGGGATCGGCCCCGTCCCCGCCCCGCCCCGTCCCGTCCCGCCTCGATAACGTTATATCCCACACTGTCCCACCACCCCGACTATTTCAAGTTAGGGTACGGGTCGGTTCGGGGCAACAATCTGCCTCGTTTGCTGCCCTGCTTAATTTTATTTTTTTGTGTTTGAGTAAATTTTTCTTCCTAACTTGATTTGTTTGACATAATCTTGTTGCAAAATTAACAAATAGTAATCCATTTGCTACTTTAAAGTTTTAATAAATGGTAGAGTTATGTCTCACATTCTAATTTCTAAGTTATAGACTTATATATAATAATTAAATAGCACAAATAACAAAACTCAAAATCACAAACCTAACAAATTCCAAGCCTTCAACTCTCCAAGTCTTAACATAATACATATCGTCATATCACATATGCATGATCAAACATTTAAAAGGCAAAATGCAAAGGCCAAATTATTGGGATATGGGGTTTTCTAATTCTAATTCTCGAGTTCTGCCTTCTCATCCTGCCTGCGGTTCTGCTGAATTATTAGGGTTTTCTAATTTTTTTTAATTAAACTAAAACGGATCGGGGCGGCATTTTCCCCCCATTCGGTTCAGGACACCGCGGGTATTCCATTGGGTCGGGGTAAATTGCCATCCCTACCCAACAGTTCTACACGAAGATAATGTGGCATGCATAACCCAATTAAAGAGATGATTTATCAAATGGGATAGAATCAAGCATATTTTACCTAAATTCCTTTTTACATATGATTTTGAAAAGAATGGTGAAATTAATATTCAACAAATTCGTTCTAGTGATAACTTGGCATATCTATTTACCAAATCGCTTCCTACTACAGCTTTTGAGAAACTGATGCACAAGATGTACAGACGTACTCTTTTTTCTTTTATCAAGTTTTTATCCTACAAGGTTTTAATTATAAAGGTTTTAATGAGGTAGCTATCAAGAATGATATACAGAACTATGTACGCTTTTTCCTTTACTAGATTTTTTCTCATTGGATTTTTTCTAGTAAGGTTTTAACGAGACATAATCTATGAAATAGTCATCTAATGGGGAGTTTTATGAATCCAAGACTTGCTCAAGCAAGTTGGATGTGTGTGTCTATGACTATTAAATACAATGAATTGATCAAGATCAAATGCAAGTGGATCATCTTTAAATGCAAGTGGATGAAATTGCAAGAGAATTATACATTGAACAAGTCTTCTTAGAATGCAAATGAGAGATCAAGTTAATTATTAGTTGGATTATATACAACTTGATATCAAGATTAATTATTTTAATAATAAATTTGTAATTCATAAATTGTTATTTTGCCCATCTTTGGATTTTCAAATAGAGGTGGTATCTTTCATTCTAACAAGAGTGGAAAATTTCTTCTATATAATTTCTTCTCTTGTGCTTCTCAATTCCTTTGATATTGTCTTGAGTTCTTTTAATTTTATAATAATGTAAATTTTATGGAAATATCTGTGATTGGATCTGGACGTAAAATAACGATAATTAACATAAACAAATCAAAATTGAGTTTTTTTTTTTTAAATTTTTAAAGATTTCTTAGTTATTAAAATTATCTCCAACCATGTAGCTCTCATTAATGGACTACCACGGTCCACGGACAATACTTTTGCTACGTCATATATTTTGTATTGTGTCTAAAAAGCGTTAAAATCAAACTTTGAACTTAAGTATGTAAATGTATGATAAAAACATGCTCAATACGTGATAAAGTGCAATATTTGACGAGACGTAAAGTATAATTATCAAATATAAGTGTGCTTAGCTATATACCTAAGTGGGCTTTTGAAACATAGATTCCATATACCACACAAATTTAGCTTATGAACTATATATATATATATTGCTTAGACAGGTATATTATTATGTATGTATGTATATGTGGCATATGAGTCTATTTACGACCTGAATTTCTGTAAGAATTACACACACCAGTGATAAAGTGTACTTATCACAATGAATAATCAATAAACAATTAATGATAAGACATGGTCAACATAATTGATTTAAACTTTGAAACATTTTGAATAAAATGAATAATTCCCAACAAATTTTAAACTTATTTCAAAGGGCAACATAATTGATCATCCAAGTCAAAATTGGTAGTCCTTCACATGCTTCCTTCTAACAAAATGTTTGGCAAATGTGATAGATTGTAATCTGTCACACGACATTATTTTATTGGTTTCATTTTTTTAAAAAGTTTAAAAGTAAGAGTCAAATTGTAACTTTTTTACCTTGCAATACGAGAAGCTTTATGCGAGTCACGATCATCATTTATTTATTTTTAATGTGTTATCATGACTAATGATGTTTCCTTTTAGTGTAATTATCACTGTTATTGTTGTTATTGTTGAGTTGTATCAAATATTTCTGTCAACATTTGAAACAAATTGTAGATTAATAATTTTGTAAATTGCGTTTATTTGAAAAATGACGTACTACTTTTCCCCTTTTTTGTTTTTGATGTATTACTTTCGAATTTTATGGATAAATAAGATTTTCATCTAAAAAAAAGAAAACCCACTGATGTACTTGCTTTCTTTATGTTCAAAAGTTAATCATTGTTAGTCTTTGAACAAAAAGCAAAAAACACGAGTTACTACTTTCTATGAAAATTATTTAAAAGGTATAAATGTATGTTTTATACGGATAACAATTCTACTAAAGAAAGGTGCATCATTATAGTCTCACCAATATAATAATAAATTTTTGGCATTCCTCGTATCAATTTTTCTACATAAGTAAGAGGAGCTCCGTTAAAGTAGATCGCCTAATTATAAAAATATATGAAAAAGCACATGTAGTTTTGCCAATGATAAGATTATTTTCTTAGAAAAATATATCTTTATGTCTTGTCACACATTCATCTTACATCGTCATTAGGGGTGTGCAAACGGGTTTCGGTCCCGGGTTTTTGAAGGACCAAGACCGGACCAAACATCTTCGGTTCGGTCCCGGTCTCGGTCCTAAAAATGGCAAGCCCAAACGGTTTCGGTCCCGGTTCGGGCTCGGGTAATAATTCGGTTTTTTTCGGGCTTTTCCGGGCTAGTGAAAAAAAT
>CAVNYN010235781.1:0-11246 GCA_963692815.1 Nyctanthes arbor-tristis
TCAATGCTGCCATAACTGACGTGGTGTTAAGAGGGGTGACAACCTCAATTTTTCATATCAGCAAAATCCTTAATTAACTGCTCCTGAGAGGTAAAGACAGTTAACTGACCTTTGGCCTTCTGGCTAAGAGCATTAGCAACCACATTGTCTTTGCTGGCTTGGTAGTGGATTGTGTAATCATAGTCTTTGACCAATTCTAACCACCTTCTATGTCTTATGTTTAATTCCTTCTAGGTAAAGAAATATTTGAGACTCTTGTTGTCTGTGTATATTTCACACTTCCCGCCGAAGAGATAATGTCGCCATATTTTTACACCATGAACTACCGTGGCTAACTCCAAATCATGTGTATGGTAGTTCAACTCGTGAGGTTTCGGTTGTCTAGAGGCATAAGCAATTACTTTGCCATTTTGAATCAATACACATTCCAGGCCTTGCTTTGAAGTGTCGCTCTATATAACGAAATCTTCTAAACCATTCGGTATGGATAAAACCAGTGAAGATATTAGTTTCTGATTTAGTTCTTGAAAACTCTTTTCACATCTGTCCCTCCATTGAAATTTAACGCCCTTCCTCGTTAGCTGTGTCAATGGCCCCGCTATCCTCGAGAATTCCTCGATAAACCTTTGATAATGGCCGGCCAAACCCAAGAAACTACAAATCTCATTTACATTTGTTGGGCTTGGAATTTGGCTTGGAATTGGGTTCTAGATAGCTTGTAAACTGGTTACTTGAAATTGGACTTGAACACATAGGGCTTTAGACTTAAAGCAAACAAGAACTTGGGCCTACATTTACATTTATAAACAAAATGCCTTTAAATATCAACTCGAATTCGGGCTTATGAAATTAATTTTACAAGACTTTAAGATTTTGGTCAAAATACAAATAAATTTTTATTTAATAACGAACTCAATAATTAATTGGACTCGAATCAATCCAATTAATCATAATCTCTTGTTTTCATTTAAAGTAAATTAGACGAGCGATGCGAATTCTTTAAAACCTTTTATAGTGACCAATATTAAAAATAACGGAATAGGGTGGTAGCGACATGCCTAAATTCTTTTAAAACCTTTTAAAATAGCAATTTCCAATTAAGAAAAATTCCAGTCAATACATTCCCTCAAAATATCCTCTTACTTCCTAGATATTTCAGTGAAGGTGGCTTCAGCTTTCTTCCTGTTTTGTAGAACAACCTTTGTGAGGGACTTTTTAACGTCTCAAGCAATGTAGTGATTAGATAGTCATGAGATAGTTTCATAACTGCATTCACTGATTTAGCTATGTTGGATGTCATCATTGAATGCCTATTTACTGTCATATGTACTCTCGACCAGTGAGAGTGTCCAACTTCATTTTCCTACAATTTATATTATAGATACTTGGTTTCATGTCTTAAATTAACAAGTAAATGCAAAATGTAAAATAACAATGTAATTTTAAGCACTAACCAAAATGTTGCGTAATTTTTTTGTTAGTCTGTTTTTTTTATTTGATGCTTGAGATCTGGAATTGTATACACCCTAACATTTGTATTAAATGGTCCTCCTATTTATTGTGCATCTTTTCCAAACCTCTATTTTAAATTTTGCAACAAATGGTAACTACAATAACCATGCATGATATTTTTGTACACTTTTGCAACAACTGTCTTTATGGTTGTCCTACGGTCTGATACTATGCAAAAGTCATGCTGCTCACCAAATGTACATTTAAATTTCATTAGAAATCATTCAATGAAGTTCTCATTTTCTAAATCTCCAACTATGAATGAAAGAAAAATAAATGTTCCCATTTGATCTTGTGTGCAGGTAGTAAGGAGGGTACCACCATATTGCCTTATCAAAAAAGTTCCATCAATGACTGCTATCAGTTTGCAAAACTTCCATCTAGATACTGATGCTCCCTAAGCAATGAACATATACTTAAATATATTGTTTTCATATGTTTCAACTTCTGTAATTGATCTTGAGTTTGTCTTACCATGTGTAAATAAAGTTGGTAATCTTTTGTAAGACTCAATAGAATCACCAATAATTGAGTAGAATGCACAATCTTTAGCTCTCCAGGCTTTGTCGTATGTTACGTTTAGCCCATAATCGTGTAACATGTCATGCATTATGTCAGAAGCTCGGTATTGCATTAGTGGCTTGACGGTGGCTTCTCAATTTGAAATTCACACCACATATGTGTTCATTCTTTATGTATCTGATTGCAAATATCCCTGTCTACCCAATCTTTGAAGCCCTTAAGATTTAGTTACAACTTGTGTCCAGGCATTGCAATACGTATTCCATATGATCAAACCATTTAACCTTAAACTGATACTAGCTACATATCGCATGTAATCAACGCTATACATTTTTTCAATAGTTTTGAAATCTTCGTCCTTGCTTAATGTTATTGATTGTTGGCTCTGATATCAACAATCTCTTCTACAACAATTGATAGGTGCTTTAGTAGATTATTTAATTTCTCCATACTAGTGTTTTATGGCGTGTTTTGCTAGATTAAAATATTAATTTAATTTAGTTTGTTCATTTTATCACATGATCAAGGAAATAATTAAAAAGAATCAAGTTCGGGCGTACTTTGCAGGAGTTTTGGAGCTTGAGGACCAAGATGTCTGACAGCAAAATAGAAGGACCAAAAAAGAAAGGAAAAAAAGAGAGACATGGTTCGGTCGCACTGCTTGATGGAGCGCCTACACCAGTGTTGGTGAAAACAGGCAGAACGCACTGCCTGGTTGGTGCACCCGCACCATAACAACCCACTCAGAGTTTTTAAATAGAATGTTCAATGCAGCTGCAGCGCATACCTATGACTCAGCATTGTTCCTTCCTGCGTACAGAATTCTTTGTTTTCCTTATTCTTTACTTATGCAACAAAGACAATTTTGGAGGAAGGTTTTCTTGAGTGAGCCCACAAGACAAACTTTTCTATTCTTCTGGTTCAAGGAAATGTTGTTGCCATTTCTGTTTTCAATTAATCAATTTAAGTAATGTTGTTTCTTACTCTTTTGTGAATTGATTATGTTATTGTATTTTCTATGTTTGTGAATATTGATACTGTAGAGACAAATACTCAAATTGTTGTTTTCTATTGCTAGAGTTGGGATTTCAATCTGTAATTGTTGTTTCTCCTAATACTCAAGTAGCAACTAATGATTGTTAATTATTAGGGATAACACAATCTAAGTTAAATAGATCGAGCTTGTGAATTTATTGTTTAGATTAACTTATTTTCCTAATTCTTCATTCACTCACTGTTCTACATCTAGAGAGCTTGATCTAGGTTGTTCAAATGGTTAGGTCTAATTAAAGAACTTGTTTTAATTAGATATACTTAAGGAAAAATTCAAGTAGAAAGGCTTATTGTTATCTAGAGTTAATAGTTTTGCAAGAAAGTAGGAACGACATTGCTATGGATTACTATCTTTTATGTGAAGAGCACAACTGAACCGAGAACTGGAATTAACATTTATATCTCCTTACTTGTATTTGTGAATTTTTATTATTTGCTTTCTTTTTTGATTCATATTCATTTTAGTACAATCTTTCGAAATATTACTAGTTGACACGAAGCACTTCGATATATCTTGGATTCTCTGTGGGTTCAACTCTTACTCTCCACTACTACAAATTTTTTTAAATTTAGCGGATTAAGGTATTTATCATTTTGACGCATTTGACATGAGATCAAGTTTTTGGCGTCATTGCTAGGGAACGGTGTGATTAATTTAAGTATTTTTGTGTTAACTAGTTTTACTTTTCTTTGTTAGTTTTGTTATTTTCGTTATTTTGAATGACGATTACACGCGTCTCTAATAAAAATCTATTGTTGTTTGATCCAGAGATCGAAGGGACTTCGTGCAGGTTGAACGGATTATGAAGGGTTCAAGGACAACAACGTGCTACTGTAGAGGACCTATACCAATTAGCCACTCAAAAGGCTAAGTCGAGCTAACGATGTTGAACAAAGGAGCTGCTTGAGAGGCAATCCAAGGAGGGCGTATTTTATTTTTAGTATTTTCATATTTTCATATTTCTTGCTTTCTCATCTTCTTTTCATTAATTTTTTTAGATTGTTAGTTGTGCATTATCTTTTATTTTTATTTTTGAAAAATGGCATGAGTCTTTAGTGAGGAAGTAGAGTAGTTAGCAATCCTTGAATTTTTCAAAAAAAAAAAAAATTTCAGTGGAAACTGGCAGTGTGCCGGTAGGGGTAGATTGCTGATCTAGTACCCCCGCACCAGGCTGCCTTGAAAAAAAATTTGAGTGTTTTCTTAGTTCCTTGCCTCGCTTTTAATTTGTTTGATTCTATATGGGGGATAAAGTAGAGTTTAAGTGTCGGGGAAGGAATTACTTGTTTTGTGTGTTTTTACTGCTTTCGTGATTCAATTTCATGTTTTTGTCTGTTTTCTTTTTTTTTAAATTAAAAGAATAATAGCTTAAGCTAGAATTAGGATCTTAGGCAATGCTAGTGGGCAACAAAAAAAAAAGAATGAAAAAAAGAATAAATTTGAAAAAAAATAGATTCGTGCTTTTGTCCTAGAGAGATTCATAACACGATTGAATAAGTGAACTCCCACCTTCTATTTATTTGCTTTGCCTGGATTTGGTTATGGCTCGATTATGTTGACTAATTTAATTGGTGAGATTTTTGAGCCTTAGTCTCACTATCTTTGTTCTTGTGTAATATTCTTCTATGGGTTTCCTTCTCTAGAACTTGCTTTATTTCTCTTTGAGGGTACATTGTTATATGCATTTCATAAATATGATTAAGGACTCTTTCCTAACTAACCACTTTGGCCAGAAAGCCTACCTTATCAATTAATTCTCTTTTGCGTAATCGCTTTGAGGTTCATAGCCTATTTTTATTTCTTTACACACCTCAATACTAGTCTTGAGCCGGAACCTATATATATATATATATATATCCTTATCTTGCCAATGGACTGGTAAATTTTTTATTGCTTTAGCCACTGGGTCGTAAAAGTCAGTTAAGGCCAAAGGTCAACGGTCATAGGGACTTGGAAGCAGGCCTTAAGTGCCTCGCCTAACCCAACGACCTGGTGACGTAACGGCTAGAAGACCTAGAGACCTGATTCAGTGACATTAAGGATGGATCTCTCTTCCAGCACTCCTGCGGTATAAGGCGTCTGGGCATCACGATAGCGAGTTCGTCGTACCCAGACCTAACGCCATGACCAAGCGAGCAAGCCAGTGGAGTAGCAGCATGGGAACCCATATAGGATATCCTATCACTCACGGCTGATGGGAGTCTAGCATTAAATGGGAAGAGGTGGTTACCTGTCCCACGCATGGCATAAGCAGGCATTAGTCAAAAAGTGAAGGGTTAATCTCAGCCGATTTGACACTTATATCATTCTTGTGGGTCTAGCACTAACTGCATACAATCATTATTCCCATGCAAATGGCAAATGTACATTATAAATAGAGACAAATAGAATTGGGAAAGGGTTCGATACCCAAAACTTATTCTTCTTATATTCAATACATTTATAGTCTCCCATTTATTATAAGCATTCCTTACCTTCTTTACATTTATTGCTTATATTAATTCGAATACAAATTTCCCATGAATACAAATCTTGTTTGTTGAGTCAAGGCTAAATTTGACGTCAACAAATTGGCCCCGTCTGTGGGAAACTTTACAAGAAGCTGCGTAAAACAAACACCCGGTGAAATCTTAACTCTAGTGAAAGGATACGAGTGGAAGATGCTTCGAAAGCCAAGAAATAGTAGTACTGGACTGCCTCTTGGCTTCTGAAAAAACTGAGGCACTGCCAGTGTCGGCCTTTCATGACTGGCAGTAGCAATGAAAACAAAAACTCTCAGGAGAAGTCTGGTAATTGCAACAATGCCACCCGCCAACTTCTCAACAACACATGATGGAATCCTCTCGTGGCAACCCCTCTTGGCACGTTGAAAACATTGGAAGATCTCTGATAAGGGTGAACCCTCAAAGGGAACATGTCAGGAGAAGGTTGAGCTTTACTCTAACTCAAATCTCAAGTCACCCACCTTCTAACGTGAGAGCTGCGCCGCCTGTTTCGAGTAATGTGACCAGAACCAGTGTGTTCACAAGGCTAGGACTTCATCCTTAGTGAGGTCCCAGACGACCAACGCTACCAGAGCCTCTACGACCAAGCTAGCCTAGATAAAGGATGAAAGGAAGTCCGACACCAACTCACCACAATGGCCGTACATCAAGCTCACCTCCGCAGACAACTCGAGGCTAACGACCAGTCCCCTAATGGATCCACGAGCTGGACAAGCTGTGGAAACAACTGAGTGAGCTAACGACCTACGGGGAATGCCTTCCCCTTTCAACCTCTCCATCTGTGAGGCTGTCATGCCTTCCAAAATGAAGCTCCCTTAAGTAAGAACTTACTGTAGTGAGTCAGACCTAATCACACACGTTCACCAATACTTGTCTTGGATAGAACTCTAGAATGAGACCGGAGCTATCATGTGCAAAGCTTTTGTGCTTACTTTGGAAGGTAACGCGTAGACCTGGTATGACAACCTAGCCCCAAGATTCGTGCACTGTTGGGAACAGCTCTCCTTCAAATTCGCTTTCTAGTTTATGGGGTCGAAAGCCAGGGCTTTCCCCAAGGAGATGTTGGAAACTATCAATTAAGAGAAGTTAGAACCACTCAAAAACTATCTGGACCACTTCAACAGACAGGTCATGACCATCGAGAAGGTGGCAGATGAATCATTTCTGATCGCAGTTAAATCAGTCATTTACAAAGATATTGACTTTTGGTAGGCCATGCATGAAGATCTCCCGAGAACTTATAAGGAGCTTCTGAGGTGGACTGAGAAATACAATGGTGCTGAGGAGGCCATTGAGAGGACCTCGCAAGCTGAAAAACCACCAAAGGATGAGAGGAAAGATCAGAAGGCAAGACAAGACCTGCGATGAGGGGAGAAGCCCGTCAGTTCGTTCAAGCCCTTCACCAAGCTCAACGACTCCATTGAACACATCTTTAACATCCTACAAAATGATCTAATTTTGCCTAAGGCAAGACCTTTAAAGAAACCATTGGAAGATGCTGACCAGTCTAGGTATTGCAAGTACCATTGGAATGTGGGACACAACACGGACGACTGCAAGCATCTTAAACAGGAGATTGAAAAGCTAATCAAACCGGGGTACCTAAGTGAATACAAGGTAAATCACCAAGGGCAGGACCGACAAGCTTGTCCTCATGTAGATCTCAACTCCCAGCTCCCACAGAACCAACTTCCAACTTAAATCCGTGTATTTATTGGCGGAAACAACGGCATGGAGTGTTCCAAGAGATAGAGGTGAGGTCTTGTGAGAGAAGCCCAGAATTGCTACACAAGCTCATGGCACAACCTCCTTCTCTCAAACCAGCTCGTTCTCTATCTGTAACGAAGATGCCTACAGAGTGTTAAACCCCTATGCAGAAGCTTTAGTTATCACTATTCCAGTTTCAGGCATTAAAATTCACAAGACCTTGGTAGGCAATGACAGCACTGTAAACATCATCTACTAGCAAAATTTCTAGCATATGAAAATAGGTCAGAAGAGCCTAAGGTCTTATGGTAATAGGATTTATTATGGACTATATAGAATCTAGGGATTAGATCTCACTCTTGTAGAACTAGGAGACGAGCCCTACAAGAGAGGAATAATGGCGGATTTCATTATAGTGGATGTACCTTCAAACACCCAATGTTGTATGAGCTCAGGGCCGCGACCTCAATTTACCACTATGTCATGAAATTCTTGACTTGCTAAGGGACAGCGGGCATCAAGAGAATGTAACTTGGATTATGCTGAAGAAATGACTGCCTTGTCGGAAGTTCGCGCACTTAACCCCGAAGTCAAATGGTTAAATTATCCGCTGCTTGGAGATTCCACATCCAAGTAACAGCTCAGGAAAACTCAGGGGTATTACATCAGCAATATGATTACGAGAGTAAGCCCATCCCCAGCTATGGGAGAGGACGAAGAAGACGACCTCACTTATGTATAAGCGTCAGTAGTAAGGGTGAAGACCAACATCAGGGAAGGCCGGACAAATGCCTTCGTCCAGCCCTTAGAGGAGGGAGTGTCTTTCCAGTAGTGGAGGTCAAAAACATAGTGCAAAGTGAGAAATGAACATGGGACAGAGTTGACGTACCCATATGAAGCTGAACACCCAAATGAAAAATGGGAAACATGGAAACCGGGTACCAACTCCAAATTTGGTGTAGCCTCCAACTTTTTATATCTTGAACTGTCAGGTCATGGCTAAACAAATTGATATGCCCATGTGAGCTAGCCATAATTTTGTGGCCTTATAGCTACATTCCTCAGATGTAATACCCCTTTTTTTTCAAGACAAACACACAGTAAATCTGCAACAATCAAGTAAGAGGCTTTATGCTCAACGACTAAAACAAGCTTTTAGTCAGTGCTCAAGTAAGAGGCTTTGCACCCAATAGCTAAAACAAGCTTTTAGTCAGTGCTCAGGTAAAAGGCTTCGCGCTTAAAGTTAGAACAAGCTTCTAGCTAGCCACCTAACCCTTGACCACGACTAAAACAAGCTTTTAGTCAACGCTCAAGTAAGAGGCTTCTCGCTCAGTGACTAAAACAAGCTTTTAGTCAGTGCTCAAGTAAAATGCTTCCCGGTCAAAGTTAGAACAAGCTTCTTAGAAAATCTTCCCAACATCTGATGTAAAATACGTTCAAATTTTTGAACAAACTGGCATAAGCGAAGATGGGCTCTCCACAAAACAAGAACAACCAATGGTAAGTTGTTACTATAAAAAATGAACTAGTCAACACTTAAGGAAATTTTCATTTCGTTCATCAAAGATTACAAAAGGTAAAAGAAGCTGGGGTACAAAACTCTTTTAGGCCTAAACATCAGAGGGTGAGACCATGTTCCCTCCAGACAGAGCAATGGTCTCAACCCCCTTGGTTGAAGTAGCCTTGTCAGCAATCTCCCTGTCAGCAGTAGGCATCTCAACTTCTTTTCTAATAGGAGATGGTGCCGTAGCAGGGTAGGAAATTCTAATTGAGATATGATCTCAACCTCTTCCTCTTCTTCATCTGAGCCCACATAGCCATACTCTTCTTTTAGTTTGGCGACCTGCTCCTTGAGGAAGGCAAAGTCACACTCAGGGTGCTTCATCACAGTCTCTCCAAGGATCTCTTTTGCTATCTCGTAATAAAGGCCGGCGTCAGCACTCTTGAATTCCTCAGAGGCCCTGTATTTCTTAATCGCCTCCTGGTATCCAACGACCTCGCTGGTGGCAGCCTTTCTCTCGGCCTCCCTTAAGGCCTGCTCGTGGCTTGACTTCTGTGTCACTAGCTGAGTTTCCAGATCCTCATACTTTTTCCCCTAGGTCTCCAGCTTTATTTGCAAATCAGCCGACTTTCTCCTGGCAACATGCAGTTCTTGCTCTTTCTCCTTAGGAGCCAACTCCGCCTCCTCCTTGGCCTTGTTAGCCTCAATTGGCTGGTCAAAGAGCTTTTTCTTGTCCCCCATAAAGTGCTCCATGTGAGCCATGGCATGCTCGTCCAACATAGCAGACCTGGCGTGCAACACCGTGCTAAATTACAGGAGCTCCGCCATTGTTGACCTAGCAGTAAAACCACCCCACTTCCTATAGCAACCTCGTGCCACACTTCTCATGGTATTGGTGATAACCCAAGGCACTCCTAGGACTTCGGTCGAAAAGGATTTCCTGGCCAAGTTAAACTTGAGCAGCGCCTTTGGTTTCTTGCCGTAAAATTTCTCCAGTTCAGCCCAGTGAGCTAGGTCCACTGGAAGATAAAGATCCTCGCCAAAGATTTTGAGAGGCCCCTTAGCAGGTCACTCCTCGAAAGAGGCAAGGGGTGCAGGAGTTGTGCGAGGAGGGCTGGCCTGGGATTCCTGGATAGCCACCTCTTGCCAGGCCGTTCAGAAGCGGCAACATCATCGGCTATCATAGGCCTCTTTCCGGTGGCCTTGTCTTACCTCATTTTCTTCTTCTCCTCCTGCCTCCTTAAAGCTTCAGCAAGTTGCTCGACAGCCTTCATCTCCTCGGCTTGGTCGCGTACTGCTTTCTTTTTCTCCCACACAGCTCTCTTCCTTTTGGCCTCCCTAACAGCCCATTTTTGGCCTTTAGAAAGATATTTTTCCCTTAGAAATAGAAAAGTGTCAGAACACTCGAATATTTGAAAAGAAGTTTGGTAAGAAAGTGATGACAGCAGCTTACAGTTGCTCGTGTCCTTGGAAATACGCTCGGTCCTAGGAACAGACAGGCAGTGCTAATCAAAAAGTCCTCTTCCATCAAATCAGCGATGTGGCAGTGATGTTCCAGCATTTGGACAACAATCTCCACTCACTCCTTGAACAATAAAGATAATGCTCGACCTTGCTCAACACCTAACAGAAAAGGAAATACTGTTAAGTGTTAGTCTGTCAGCTTGCCAAATGATCTATCAAAAATATGCTTATTGGGTTCTATATAGCTCGTGGGAAAGCTCGTGTCCTCGTCACTTGGACTCAGTAGGCTCCTCCACTCGCCCCCACCTAGAACCAACTCTCCTTCCAGCTAGGACCGAATTTAGACGCCCCTTTCACCAGATTTCCCAGAGGTTTTGGGTCCCAGCCTTAGATCAACAGCTATCTGAAACCATCCTCTCCTAGAAGGAGAGGCCCTTATCATATAATACGAGTTAAAGTCCTTTGGACTCAGGCATCCCCATCTTTTGTGTTGCCACAGAGTGAGGATCCCAATTATGGTCCTCCAACTCACAGGAGTAATTTGTGAGGGAGCAATACCCCAGGACCTCAACAGCCTTGTGTCAAGTCGCGGAAGCAGAATGTGAAAGGCGGCCTCAAACATCCTGGAGCTAGCTACCACGCAACCCCTTGGGAGGCAGTGAGCCTACTCCCCTTCTTAGGGGACCCAGGGTGTGACGCGATTGGGAACGCGATAATCTTGCCTCATCTAGATAGGCCAGTCTCTTTTACTTTTGAAGGGATAGGTTTGTACACCCACGGCCAGTTTTTATTGTGAATTACTACCACTAGAGACCTTCCATAGGAACTCACTCCCTCATCACCTTCCTCTCCACTTTCGTCGTCCGTCCATTCAAACTAGACCTCTGGTGCTGGCTCATCATCTACAGACCGTTCTATGTCCACTGCTACTTCTTTCCCTATATCACTCATTGGAAGAAAACCCTCTTTGCCTTCTATTCCATGA
>CAVNYN010235789.1:0-21727 GCA_963692815.1 Nyctanthes arbor-tristis
AATTATTAGAATATGAAATGCACCAAGGTGTCCAAATAGACTGAAAATTTTATGATTCCATGGCCCCTACGGGGACAAAAACAACCCGGGGGGGGGGGCGTGGGGTGTGAAAAGGTAAAAAGAAAATAAGAGAGAAAATTGCTTAGTAGAAGAGGAATTCAAAAGAATATGAATTATGAACATAATTATTTACTATAAGGAGTGTTCATCTTAGAAGTTTTTGTTACAAAACCTCTTATCTCATGTAACATGTATGAATGCATGCCACATAAATTTGAAATGGGTTAAGTTCACAAATCGTCCCCAACTTTTGAACTAAGTCTCGATTTCGTCTCCAACTTTTGTTAAGACACACCACAACCCTCAACTTTTGATAAATACGCACAAAATATCTTTTTTAACTATTCCACAAAATTTTTAACAAAAAGACAATTATACCCTTAAAACTTTTTTAATTTTTTTTAAAAAAGGTTTAAAAATAATAAAAAATTAAAAACCAACCACCCCTACCCCTACCCCCTCCCCTTCGGCCGGAGTTCTGGCCGGCTGCCGGAAATGGTAGTACTCCCCCCATTTGTGTTGTCATTCTGGCAGCACAAATGCTGTCGGAAATGGTAGGGAAATTGCTGCCATTTACGGTAGCATTTACACTAACAAATGGGGGTGAATCCCACCATTTCACTGCTGGCCGAGGATTCACCCCTCATTTGTGCTGTCAGAAAACGGCGGCACTGACAGCACCAACACTGTCGGAAATTACAGCGATTTTGCTGCCATTTCCGGCAGCATTTTTGCTGCCAAATGGGGGGTGAATCCCCCCAATTTGTGCTGCCAGAAATGCTACCGAAAATGGCAGAAAGTGCTGCCAAGGGAGGTGAATCCCTCCCCCCCAAAATTTGGCTACCGTCCGGTAGCAAATGGGGGGATTCACCACCCTTTTTGGCCGCTAGAACTCTCCGTTCCGTCGGGCAGAATTGTCGGAGGGCGAGGGACTTAGGGTGGGAGGGGTGGGTCTGTTTTTTATTATTTTTAATTCTTTAAAAAAGTTAAAATATTTAAGGGTATAATCGTCATTTTGTTAAAAAGATCAGAACAGCACAAATATGGACGATTTATGTGTGTTTATCAAAGGTTGGGGGCTGTGGAGTGTCTTAAAAATGTTGGAGACAAAACTGATTCTTAGCTTAAAAGTTGGAGATGATTTGTGAAATTAACCCATTTGAAATACACGTGCTGTGAATCGATGTATATGGAGGTTTTGTTACAATTCTAAGAAGTTTTAAAACATTTTCATATTTACTATATTATTGACCATTAGTGATTGTTGGTCCAACTATTGCTATAGTAGCTACTTAATTGAGGGCTTGTTTGGAACATTTTATTTTTGTAATTTATAAATTACACGACGCTCTTCCGATCTTAACTGTTAATTTGACAACTATTCAATAATCACTACATATTTCAAATTTCAATTAAATCTCCACTATTCATTTCTATTAATTATAAATTCCCTTTATAAATTAATTTTATAAATCTAACCAAACGGGCCCTAAAATAATGATTCTTAATCGATATTAATCAATTGTTATTATTGAGTAAAATATATGAATTATTAGTAGTAGTGGTGAAATTTGAAATATTAATCCCAACTTATCGCTATGATAGCTATATTAACTGTCATATTTGAATGAAGTCTCCAGTTGTTTCTTTTTTCATTTTTGTGACATGATTTTTGCACACACAACTTTTCCTACTGTGCTGGTTTACTAAATTTTTGTCCTAAATTTTAAATGAGGAAGGCATATTTTCATGAGATGACAGCGATATCAAAATTTAACAGATAATTTACAAAATTCAGATATAAACAGACTCATTTAGACGTTGAGGGTTGACTTGCTTTTGAAGCAACAGATTGAGGTCCAACGATGCAATATTTCCAAATTATTTCGTGATTCAGAGAATATAATGAAATAGAGGAAGGATTCAAGGAACGAAGTTTTTCTCGAAATAGTGAAAAGAGGGGCAGAGAGAGCGAGAGATGGGGAAGAAAATACGAATTGCATACACGATTTTTCTTCTTCTGATCACATATATACCCTCCTTTTCCTCTTCTCGTTCGGAGCCAAACTCAAACCAGGTATTTCTTTTCTTACTTCAAGATGAATTTTGATATATGGGGAGAGAAAAATTCTTGAAACGAAGAAATTTTGACTTACTCCGAATGCAGTTTATGATTCCGTAATGATCGAAATCTTGAGTATTTATTGTGTTATGCGTTCCCGGCATTGTTAATTAATTTGGGATTTTAAATTGAGTGAAGAACCGATGGATGAAATAAAGGGGGAAAAAGGTTGAATCTTTAAAGCAAAGGAAACTTTTATGCTCCTTCTTTCTGGTGTTATAATTAATAAGATCACTACTTATTAGATTTTTATCAAATTAGCACTTCCTTATGTTGCGTGAAGTTTATAAAACAATTAGTGAATGAGATACTTTGGATTCTTGAATTGCAATATGAATGATCTAGTCAGTGTCTTCTTCAGCTACTTGTGATAATCTTAGATGGATTTTAGCATTAAACCAATTGTATGAAAAAATATTATTGTGACTCTGTATGTACAGAAGAAATGTTTTACTATACCTGCAATGAATGTTATCTTCGACACTTATTCATGCGAATTCACCCCTTGCAATTAATATTGTACAGGGCATTGAGCATTCTACTTCAAGGTAACATTTTTTTGTCTCTTGATAGATGTTATTTTCGTTAACCCTTTCCAAGATCACTTTTTCTTTCCCCTTTCTTTTTCCTTGTCTTTTCTTCTCTTGCAATTATACTCAAATATTCCTGTGCCCCAGACTGCGAAAAATAATGAGGAGTAATGCTCCCTGCCCTCACGTCAGTATTTTTGGTGGTTAAGAGTTTCCTTAATCCTTCCGTTTCTTTTTATTTTTTCTGAATGTTCTCCCATTCTGCTCTACATATTAATACAAAATCCTTGCATTAATTAATAGACTGGAGGATATGTACTTTGACTCTTTCTCAAACTGAGAAATCCTCCAATGGGGAATCATTTCAGTTAACACTTTTGTGTTACTCTAATTGTACTTGGACAAAGATCAAGTCATTAGTTTTTCTTTTTTGATGATTAGAACTTCTGAAGAAGAGCAATCCCAGATTCCTGAAGTTCATTGTTCCAGAGAGCGGAGTCGGGCAGCTTGGAAAGTTATACAGGAGGTACTAAGAGCATCTTGGTAGTTCTGTACATAGATTTGAAGCTACCCTTTGATATGCTTTCCCTCCATTACCTTTGAACTAACCTTGCAGTATCTCATGCCGTTTGTGGAGCAAGAGAAGTATCAGCTTTCAACCCACTGCCGAGTTCATCCAAGTAACGATATCTTTAGAGATCAGGAGGAGCATAAGATTCACGTGGACATAAATGAGTGGCGCTGTAGGTACTGTAAGAAAATCTTCCGAGCGGAAAAATATTTGGATCAGCATTTTGACAACAGACACCTGAATCTTCTAAATGTTGTATGTGTCTGCGTCTTTCCTTGATCATTATTCTAGAGCAATACCATGGTTCTATCAGTTTAAACTGCTGGTTGCTGGTATTTAGATTTTACAATGCAGTCATTTCGACATGCGTTCCACAGTTCCCAGAATACTTCCTCCCTAGTTGGATTGTTATACTTTACACTGTTACTTCTGTAAATGATATCAGGCAATAAAATTTTGGCTTTCAAATTCCAAATTACCAATATAAGGAAAAATGAGATAGTGGAAGTAGGAAATTAAGTGTTTAACAGAGACTCTTCTGTCTTTTGTTAGTTCTCTCATTTCTATTACATAATTTTTGATATACATATCCTAGTTATGTCGTGTTGACTAGTATTCTTAAAACTATTATTAATAATATTTAAGCAAATTTACGTTTGCAAGCTGGATAAGGATATCTTTCCTGTAACAGAGAAACATAGCTTATATACATTCCAATTCTTTGGCGTAGAGGGGGAAGGTGGGATTGTTATTCTGTTTCATCTTTCAAGTTATAAATATCTAAGAAGATTTCCACATTGGCCTTTCATTTGACAAAATTTATAACTGCTATTGAAATTAGTACTCTAGAAAAGCTGTATCTGATATACAGTCATCTCTGTGATATTGGATCTAGGAGAATTGTTTCCTAGTGATTGGTATCTTCTCAAGTTTTCCAATCAACAATATGAATTTGAAAAATCATAGGGGGAGAGAAATGACATAATAAATCAGAAGTTATTTGTGGATAATAGTCCACTAGCCATGTATGAAATAGAAATTTTGACCATTTCACAAGTTGCATATTAAAATTCTTTTATGATTGGGAGGGCATCATTGAAAGATAGAAAGTTGTTGGTTGATTCTATTGAGATCCAGATCATAGCTTGAAAACCATAATACATCTCTGAACTGCAAACTCCAAATGATTGTATTCAGTCGTAACTTTAATATATTGCAGTTAAAAATACCACGCACTCTGTTTCAATATCTTATGTGAAAAAGAATTCCTATAGCTGCAGCTTGCACCACAATTTCGAGGATTGAAGACTTGCGCTGTGTTTTAGCATTCACAAAGCATTCAGATCAAGTTACTTTTTGGCATTTACTAATTTTCCCATTGTTCAATGATCAAAGGATTTCTTTGGATCAAGGTTTTATAGGAATTGCTATTCTGTTAAAATATATTGTGTGGAATGGATTATGACACATATTTTATGGATTCAGAGCCATAGCAAGTGCTTAGCAGATGTGTGCGGAGCTTTGCATTGTGACCTTGTAATGGAAACACAACCTCGTAAAACCAAGTGCAATCCTGCTGCTGCTGCTAGAAACCAACACTTATGTGAGGTTGTTCACATGTTTGATCTTTTACATTACTTGCATGTTTAGTACAATGGATTAGGACACTAGGTACACCGGGCAGTACACTGAGAGAAAAAGAAGCCAAGTTCTTTATCATTTTACTGTTCATTTTTGTTACTATTGAAAAAAAAACATGTACTCTTTCTTTAATATCCTTTGTTTTATGCCCCATTGTTTTGTTGCAGGATCTTGCAAACAGCTGTTTTCCTGTTAATCAGGGGCCCGCAGCTACTCGTCTTCATGGTGCCATTTTTTAACCCGTAAATTCTTCATTTGGCTTTTACTTTTCTCAATTATTATTCACAGTAAACTCTTATCATGTTTTGTAGAGTTATTTTTGCACCAGTTTTGTGATGCACACACTTGTTCTGGAGGAAAAAAACCCTTCTCTAGAGGAGGCAGGGTAAGACTTTGCTCCGAGCAACCCAATTTGGGTGTTTTGATTGAAGTTGAAAAGCTTTTTGGAGGAAATTAAACAGAGTGTGTTTCCTGTAGATGAGGGATTCCTATTAACTTAAAAAGATTGCTGATCCTCTCAAGGTTGGCAGTTTGTATGTAAGGGTTCTGGAACCTAACTTTGAGTAGATGCCTCTAAATTTAGATAACTGACAAGCTACCTCATCAAAACTTATGGTGTCAGAGTGGACAAGTTCTATCTTTATAGTTGTCAATACAATCTCTCACATAGTGTGCCGGATTTATATAATCATTAAAGACTTCAAACATGCGCAATTTTTAAGTGGGTGAACAGTAAAACTTGATCTCACACTTTTGCATGCTTTGATACCACTTTGAACCCTCTCTTGGAAAAGCGGTGCTAGTGAACTTGTTTATCTATTTAATCAATAAATTTATTATGTGCCCTTTCGGTTACTGAAAATGCAGTCATATATCTTGGTTGAGTTGTATTTATTTTCCCAAGAATTATTTAATCCTCATAAAGGTTGCATACTGGACCCCCAGCATATGCCACTTGAAATTGGTCTATCTTGAACCTGTTATCAGAGTATTTCTCCTCATACATTTTTTATTTATTTCTTTCATTGTTTTGCTGCTATTTTTTATTGTTCTTCCTGTTTATATGCAGAAGCATACTAGCATCTTCTACTTGGCGATCTCAATACTGATTTTGATGTTCCTCCCTATATTTTACCTGATTGTTTATTTATACCAAAGGTGCCGTTTTAGCCTCTTACTAAGCTTTTTCGTGATATTAAGCTAAGGATCCTTGCATTTTTATTGCTTCTAAAGATTTTGTATATTGCAGAGAAATGAGGTCAGGAGGGCAAGAGCTTAAGCTCATCTCAAAACTTCGAAGGAAACCAAAGCCCTCATGATGGTAAGCAATAACTATTACTTCTGGCTTATGAGAACATAGAAATTTACATTTTCGCTCTTAGCATCATGGCATGATTGCTTTCTTTTTTATTTTCATTTCTTTGATGTAGATATTTAATTTTTTTTTTCCCTAATGCACGCGTGTAGTGAAAAAGAACATGTCCAGGAAATGAAAATCATTAAAAGAATAAATGAATGAATCTCCAGGTCTTATCCTAATAAACATGAATATCTTTCTTGAGGGAATTTAAATTTCTTAATTTAATAGTTGGCACAGAGGATTTTGACCACATTAAGTCCTCATATTAAAGTAATTATTATGTTTACTTCAACACATTTTTCTTATTTCTCTTATGTTGATGCCCATGTGAATAAAACTAGTGGAGGGGTAGGCACCACATAGCATGGTTGGCTCCATAATGGAGCCACCCTGCGGCTCTAGGTCAAAATTTTAGGAAACTGTTTTCTTAATTTTAAACTTTGGATTTTTCTCAGTACTGACATGCAAAATCTTGTGATAGTTCAAGTCTATTCAATGTTCTTTCATTAATCAAATAATATATTTGCTTTGGCCCAAATTCATGGGGTAGAAGAAATTATTTGAATGATAAGATTGGTTGGCAAATAAACAGATGGCAGCCTTTTGGGTGCAAGACTCTGGCTTCGGCAGGAATGAGACAAGAATTGATTATAAGCACAGAGATTAATGCCTTCAAAATGTTCCTTGTTTCTAACCTGGAGAATGTAATGATTTTACTGGGACTAATAAACAATGAAATATGACCAGTTTTTGGAAGCACTCCCTAGAACTAGTTAACTGCATTTTAGTCATGTTTAGATAAGCTTAAAAAGTAAAATTATGAGTGGATAAGTTCTAAATGATAATATTTTGCAATAATATTGCTTGCCTGATATGTTTGCACCAAACCATTTATTCCCATTTATGAGCATGGTAAATGGGCAAAGCATGTTTTTATTCTTCTCATTTCCTTACCTTTCAGGAAAAACTCCTAGGCAAGACGAATTTGCACAGATGGGGAATGAGCATAGAATTTAAAGTTCTGAGGTACTAACAAGTGTGTGTCGTCCAACCCCTTGCCTATTAAACTGCATTGACAACATCGGCTCATAGCATGGAGGAATCAGTAGCCGGATTCTTTGGATTTGTCTGTTGTAAGATTTCATTTCTCAAATATAAAATTTTCACTCTGACATAGAAAACATCGAAAGAAACAAGAAAATGGTCTCCATAAATGGATTGTAATTCAGTTCATGTAGTATCTTCTGACTTGGGACGGAGGCGGCATTGGAATATTTCAGTGTTGTACATTTGAAAATGTTAATTATTGATTTTGAACATTTGTGGCTTCATTGGTCCTGATTTTCTTGGCCTTCTGCATTAGAATTTCACTTGGCGACTCTGCATAACGTTTTCAGCAATGCTTAGAAAGTGGGGAACTTCCCCGTTCTTGTTGCACTTATAGTTCCCATCCCAGTTTAGCAGCCTGAGTGGCTAGCTCTAAAGTGAAAGGAAGTTCAGCATGGTGATCAAGGTGAAATAAGATGATACATAGACGTACATGAATGGCATGTCCGTCTTCGCAGAGTATTTTAGGGAAGGAAAGCAAAAAAAAAAAAAAAGGTTAAAAATCATATTCTTTACACTACTGTACTGTGTCCAGTAGATTCCCTAAAAGAAGTTAAAAAATCATATTCTTCACGTTTTCTTGTCTTTGTGATGAAATTTGTGATGAAACTGCCTCAGGGAACAACTATTTACAGTCAGAATCTGCACAACAATCATTTTCAAATTGAAAATCTCGATCTTGTCGTGCTTTAATCCTGGTCCTCAAAGCGGATAAGAAGATCCAAGCAACAAAATCAATCAAACGAGAAAATCAAGGGGAGATGACACCAAAAGCAAGGGATATCAACTCATTAGATAATAGAAAACCATCTGGATCACTAAGGCGAAGAAATGTTTGCCCTTTGTTTGTCTCGTGCCCATCTGATAGCGAGGAACTAAAATTATCCAATGTTATATTTCTTCCTTCCTCATCTAAGCAGGTCATATGCCCACTTTCCACATAAGGCTTATAAACCTCACAAATGGAGAGCAGAAGTGAACAGCCAAAAGCTTCCCCGTAAGACTTTAAATCCAATCCACGAGCAGTTCTGAGAGAAAGCATGAGGACATCCATTGCCAAGTCCTTGTATTCAGTAACACTGTCCTTGGTGCTATCCACCAGTTCATCCTCTAAATTCTGTACATATCCCATATATTCTTTCAACCTCCTCGGCCTAGAGAACCTTACTCCAGCAACATAACTGGCTGAACCGAGTCCAAAACCATAGAAAGATTTGTTCTTCCAGTACGTAAGATTATGCTTGCAATGATAACCTCTCTTGCTGTAACTACTGATCTCATAATGGTCATAACCAGCATCCCCCAGCATTGTTGAAGCCATTTTGTAAAATTCAGCAGACTGGTTTTCTGAAGGCAGAGGAAATTCACCAGGGGTAAACCTGTAAGCAAGATACTATTAGCCAAGAATTTTGACATTAGAAAACTGTACTACTTTATAACCTAAAGACTCGGGTTTTAGCGCTTCATTGCATTACGTTGTCGCATTCTGGTCTTAACATTTTTAGCTGATAAATCAACTTACAGTGTTCCAAACTTTGTGCCTTGTTCAATTTGCAAATCATACACAGAAACATGAGCAGGCTGAATTTGAATAGAAAGCTTCAGACTCTCCTCCCACATATCTGCAGTTTGGTGAGGCAACGAGGAAATTAGGTCCATGCTCCAGTTCTCAATCCCACATGACTTCACAGTCTCAATAGCTTCGTGAATTTCCTCAACTCCATGAGCTCTTCCACAAGCTTTCAATAACTCCTCCTGAAAAGCCTGGACTCCCAAAGACACTCTATTCACGCCCAAGTCTTGCAACTCCTTCAATTTCACTCCATCAAACGTACCAGGGTCCATTTCCATTGATATTTCAGCATCAGTACTAATCCCAAATTTCGAATTCAAAGTGTCCAGAACCAAAGATACAAGCTTCGGTGGCACAAGCGAAGGAGTTCCACCACCAAAAAACACAGTTTGAAGAGGTGGGTTTTGATCAGAAATTACCTTACTGGCCTTTATTTCTCTACAGAGCGTTTCTACATAATTCAGTATTCGGGGATCATCACCACCACCACCACCACTTGTAGTCGTGGTTGACGACGATAAAGAAGGCGAAGAGCCAAGAGCAATGATGGGGAAGTCACAGTAGTGACAACGTTTACGGCAAAAAGGGAGATGAATGTAAGCTGAGGTAGGGGGCAGTTTGGGTAGTACTAATAACGAAGATGCATTTGTGGCAGCATTATCTGACGCAATTTGTCGAACACCTTGCGGGTATTGTTGTGTTACACCATTTGCAACAGAAGCGCGCGAGAACTTCGGCGGTCTGGTTCTGGTTGGAATGGCTGTGAAAATGGGAGAAAATGTTGATCTGAGAAACATGTTTCTCGGTGCGATGTTCACCCGTTTAGGGGTTGAATCCAACGGTAAGTAGGATGTTAATTCATGTCCTGCTCGCCTTGGTACGACGGATTCGGGCGGCCCAAGCCGGTGTAACTGAAAGTCTGACAGGGGCAGGCAGGGGATGCATACCAGACTTCAGGGACCAATTTGAAAATGTTGCGTAAGCTCAGGAGTCTGTCAGTGAAAATTACTCGTTCATTATTTTCTTCAACTTGTCTCGGCTCAGTTGGGTCAGCTCGAGAATCGAGATTGGCGAGAGAAAAATGAACGCCATAGCCGTTGTCAGTGGAGCACCGCCTTGTGTTTCCCAGTCACTTGCAAGAAATTGCAGCTTATCCTACACCAATCCCTACCATTTTAATGCATCTCCAATGCCTAGTCAAGGTCGAATGTCATGGCTCAAGATTTAATATGAGAGAGATAGAGAGAAAAAAGAGAGAGAGATTGAGTGGGGAGAGAGAGAAAAGTGAAGAAAAATAGAGGGAAATTCAAAAAGATGAGAGAGACATAGACAAATTTAAAAATAATAATAAAATAATGATTGACATGGTGAAGAAGAATGTAGATATATGACATTGCACATCACACGATAAAGAAAAAGTGGGGTAAAAGAGATTAAAGTGATTAAAAGAAAAAGAAAATAGGAAATACATGGACTCATCAATTTTTTTATGTGTATCTCTCTCATGTTGAACTTTGAGCCATAACATTCGACCTTGACTATACATTAGAGATGCTCTTATCCTGCGCACCTCTCACCTAGCAGCATTCCAGTCTCCATCTCTTCTTTTCACATATTCCCCAGCTTGTTATGCTTCCAAGAAAGTAACACCAAAACCCCATATCTTTCTTCCCCACTTAGTTGCTTCCATGGTATGTATTTATATCTGGTTTTGCAAGTATATATTTAATTTTTCATGTGAACTTTTAAGAACCCGTTTTGGATTTTGTCCTGAAGGAAGTGGAAGAGACTTACATTATGATTAAACCAGATGGGGTTCAGCGTGGCCTTGTAAGATTTCGTCTATAGTCATTCTTTTTGACAGATTAACTGCACTAGTGGTTAGAAAACTTGAGTGAATTTTATGTTTCTATGAAGTTCAAATTTCTCCATATTGGTTGCTGAGCTTATGACTTTGTTAGGGTTTGGAATTTGGTTTGGAATTTGATGGGTTGCCTGCTGAACTTATTATTATATATATATATATATATATATATATTTTGTTATTTTTAGTCTGATTAGTGAAAAAGCTGGTATTGGAGCTAATTGCCATATCACCTTATACATTGGTCAGATTAATGGGCACGGGCTCCTATTGTATAAGTTCATCAATCATCTTAAAAGTGAAACAAATACAGCAATCAGTATAGGAGTTTACTAAAAATTTAGTGATATCACCAATGAGTCTTATCCTTTTCTTTGACTAGTGTACAAGATTTTATGAAGTTAAGATGCTAATAATAAAGTTCAATTCTTGATGATCTTCTTGGGAGGATAACTTTTTTAGTTTCTTTGTTTGTAGGTCGGAGAAATTATATCAAGGTTCGAGAGAAAGGGTTTTCAACTGACAGGCTTGAAACTCTTCCAATGTCCCAAAGAATTGGCAGAGGTTGGATTTCTGAAGCCTTTTTTACTTGCAGTATCATTCTTAATTTTGAAGAAGGCCTTGTGTGTGAAAATTCAGAAAAAAAAAAATTTGGTGTGCTGTACTGCTCTTATAGTACATTTGTGGCTCAAATGAAATTGACAGAGTTGTGGATTGAATATATATCTCTATTTCTCAGAGCAATTATCATAAGTAAATAGAAATTATATGGACAATTTTGTGCATCAGAATATGATTACTCATTAAACAGTATCTTTGTATACTTCTATAATGATTGTAGGAGCACTACAAGGATCTGCAGTCAAAACCATTCTTCCCCAAACTGATTGATTATATTACATCTGGTCCTGTTTTTTGTATGGTATGATTCTTCATCCTCAATGAATAGTAACTTAATAGAATACATGGTTTTCTGAGAAATAAGTGACCTTTTTGCTTCACTAGGCTTGGGAAGGTGTTGGCATAGTAGCATCTGCTCGTAAGTTAATTGGTGCAACCAATCCTCTTCAAGCTGAGCCGGGGACAATCAGAGGAGATCTTGCAGTGCAAACCGGAAGGTCATACCTTTAACTCTTGGAATTTAAACCTTTCTTGCTCTCGATATTAGATTTCAAATTTAAGGAATTAATTTTCAGCTGTCTAATAATATAAAACTTCTAAGGTACATGCTCAAGGTTTTATGTTATTCTATGTGGGCAGGAATGTGGTTCATGGAAGTGACAGAGATCGGAAGAGCGTCGGCAACCGCGAAATAGGTAAAATTTTTATGTGTAATCATTGGCACAAGCTATATTCTGTCAAGATTTATGGTGTTGTCAATTCTCTTCTTTACCCTAAACCAGTTTTAAGTGTACTCACATCAATCTGCTCCAAACCTCACCTGAACTTCAAAGTTAAAATGGTTCTAAGTGATTTGCTCTCAAGCTAGTTACATATATTCATTCAACTAAATATATATCATGTACGGGAATGTGTGGTGAGAAAATTCTTATCAAAATTCTAGCGCAGTTCCTTCACAAGCCGTGGATGCAACTGATGGTGAGACCATTCTCTCATCCGCTATCTTGCATCTTGCATTTATTAGTGCACAAAATTAGTTAGTTGAAATTGTATTGTGAATTCAGTGCTATTTCCAACTACCACATCTGCAACAACACAACAGAAAACTTATGCCTTCTCCCGTTAAAATGCCCGAGTGTTGAGTATATGCTGGTTTTGGGCAGAAGGTAACAAGCAGCTCTCTTCATGTTTGCTTTTCTTGCCACTGCAGCTCTCTGGTTTAAAGATCCCGAATTATGCGAGTGGACACCAATTCAAGAGCCGTGGCTGAGGGAATGAAATATTACTGCAACTTAACTTATTCTTCTTCAATATTCTTGGACTGCCACCTTGAAGAAAAACGGGAATCCAACTGGTCCCTATCTCACGAGAGTAACAAACACCCCCCCCCCCCCCATGCTTAACTTGCTGTAATACAATTAATTTTTTTGAATCTCAGGAGAGATGTAATGAGAACTCTCTCTCTCTCTCTCTCTCTCTCTCTCTCTCTGCTTGTGTGATTTGCCCCCCAAGAGATACAGATGGGCTGGATGGCCCTTTTGTTTTTCAGGGGAGCATAATAATTTAGAAATGTTTCAAAAGAATAAAAGCCTAAAAATGTTAAGAAATTTACCGGAAAAATATCATATTAGTGATCAGAGGTATTGAAATGGAAACAAACATGTTCTTTTTTAACATATAACTTAAACTAATTACATCTACATGTATTTCACAAGACACGTACAACTCAAATTTTCACCATTTGTTTGTCAAAAATTCTATTTCTATTTCAAAATGCACCCAAAAAATAATAATAATAAGAAGTTAGCTAGCAAGGGGGATGCTAAACGGAAGAAATTACACCTCCTTTCAAGTTTCAAAGCCAAGCAAATTATAGTTTACAATAAAAGACGTATATCTAAATCACATTATCATTACTTTCGTTGAGAAGATTACATAGTACAAATGAAGTTGATTTATTGACTAAAATAAATAAAAATAGTAAAAACTGAAAATAAAAGGAAATAATGGAGAAAATTAATACTGTCTTGACCTGCTAAGCAGCTGACCATTGCTAGAACTTGGCGAAACACTGGGAGAAGAAAAGGCACTGCCTGCCAATATATCCACCCTGCCAATTGAGCTGGCTGAACGCTGAGAATTCTTATATCTTGAGAAAAGGTCAATAATTGAGAGATTTCTAGTCCCTTCATATTTTGAGGTGCCTGCGCATTCACAGCCACTAGAACTTGGTACAGATTCAGTCGAGGAACAATCAGCATCCATAATCACTTCCAGTTCAGATGAATCATTAGCCATGGAAAAATTTACATCCGTCTCAGTGGAATTCCCCAAGGAAATGCTCCGGTTGTGAAGGGAACCTTGCTTAAGCTTCAAAAGTGTACTTTCTGTATCAGTTGGAAGCAAGTCAGAAAAGTAAGACATAAACTGAATACTATCATATATTTGTAAACATATGGAGAACAACATTATCTTTCCTTAGATTGTGTTACTTGATAGCTGTGAACTTGTAAATTGAATTTTCAACTGGGTTCACTCAAAGCAACAGCCAAGTTTGCAGCCAGATGAAGGATCATTTGCTAGAGGTTTGCCATTCCAAGTTAACTGACAAATACCTCGATTACCCTCAACCTCAAATTTCTGGGCATAAAGGCAATAATGCAAAGAGCATTGTCAGATGAAAAAGATTACATACTTCCACAAGGAAGATGGATCAGTGGAGGAAAATAATGGCATATTTAGCGAATTGGATGGGACTCTACAGGTTAGAGAGAACTTGTTAGTCTTGTTCTACTGCACACATCAGGCATGCCTCAACCAATTATGTCACAACAATCTTCTATTCAGAAATTCTAATTGTAGATTCCTTGACGATGAAATAGATTATTGGTTAGCCCAGAACTACAGAACTCAATCAATGTATATTAATTTAGCCAAAGAATTACTCACAAAATAAAGCCAATGATGTTTCTTCTTATGAAAAACCCCTCAAACAGACATCAAGACGCCTTTTACCAATGTGTCAGTTACAATCATTCCAGGAGGATCACCAGAGACCACTGTGCAAATTGCGGACGGGAACTAAAAGGCTCAAAAGCTATCAGGCAATCTACAAAGTCAAGGTTAGCCACTCTCAATAGGTCCAATTCCCTTTTGCACCACCACCAAAAATGATAGAAATCTTGAGAACTGCACTCAGTTCCACTAATTTTAATTGAAAAAACCTTAATCTCAAGTAATAATTTACCAATTCGGGTCAGTTACCGCGACCCAAGGTAGTAAACAACCCACTTTGATACCCATATCAAACATCTAAACAAGAGACTCCCAATTTTCCTCAGAGTGAACTCTTACTTTAAAACGAGACTGTCCGGCAAAGGAATGAAAGAAGCATTTCAGCAAAATATAAGATCAGAAATGCACAAATATTGACAATAATTTAAAGTTTGCCACATCCTAAACATAATAAGTTAAAAAAACTCACCGTATATCGAAAAAGAATCATCTTTACTGATCTTTGAGTTGGGTCTTTCCAACTCTAACAATTCTAATGAGCTGATTGATGATGGCCTCATTCTCCCCAGCATTTTCTCTAGTCCCTTTTTCTCTCCACCTAGAAAGTTCGTATAAAAAAAATATGTACGCATTGCAGATTTCTACAATTGGGGCAATTTTCAAAATTTCACGCGCCAAGAAGGGGGCGAAAGTGAAGAGAGCGGGAAGTCAAACGGGTCGGATCCGCATAATAAATGGAACCCTCTAACTTTTGAACCTTTTCATAATGGGGATTGAAATTCTGTTTCCCGGCATTCCGGGTCCAATGCCTTCCAAAGTGTACGAGGTCTTATTTTGATTAAACTAACAAACGTTCGAGATCTCTTTCAAATCTATGAAGTTCATGCTTTAGCATTGTAATTTGATAACTAGACTTTGATCAAGTTGGACAAGTCTTTGAATATGTCTATCTTGTACGTGAAACTAATGCAATGATGGTACGGTTGGCGAAATATGATTTATTTATTTATTTTGGAAATCTCTCAGTTCTTTCTTATTTTGCTTGTTTGATGTAAATGTTAGAATTGTCTTTAATTTTAGTAAAACTCATTAGATTGATGGACGGAGAGGTTGGATTTGAGAACTGAATTGTACAAAATACTGAGTGTTAAAGAATTTGGTAATTTACGTAACGTACCTTTCATAACTTCGTTTGAAATGAAAGCGCATCTTTGATTCATGATTAATGTTACATAGAGTTGGCTAAAAACCATAATATATTACAAACAAAAAGCTCTGATTAATTCAACTAGAATTTCCTCAAGCATTTGAATTAATTAAGTCAAGGGAAATAATTTGTCCTGCCATTTTCAGGAACATCCTCCTGAAAAAGTTATAAATTACTAGCTGAGGAGATGCATCTAATAATCTATACATGAGACGAGGCGCAAGCAATGCAAGCAAGAAAAAGAATAGCCGAAGAAGCTCCATCTTGTTCAAGATTGGAACTGCTCCTCTTGAACTTGCTTCTCTTCCCTTTCTTGCATTGTATGATTTGCTTGATGTGTTGATGATTACTCTCTCGACTGCCCTTAGTTAATTCCTTGAGCCCCTTTGTTTTCGCCGCTTCTTCAAACCTCGATACCATCTTCTTACCAGGCAATAGTGTATATGTGTGTGTATTTGTGTGATGATAGAAGGAAAAGATAGATATTGATCTGAAGTGGAGCATGGGAAACAAAAACTTAAGAGCCCCCATATTTATATACAACCAGCAGGGGTTTTTTTGGGGGGGGTGGGGGGTGTTTGTGTTCAAACTTCAAATTGTAGTCATTGCCTCTTTCTTTTAGGACCACCCACACTTATTCCTTTTATTTTCTCGCAAATAGGAGAAGTGTATGATTGAAATTTTGAAACTTCATTAACTCAATCATGACATGTTATGATAAAAAATAATAATAATAAATAAATAAAAATAACTCTATTTTAAAAGTTAGTAAAAGAAAGCTCAAAATCACTATGTTATTTCAAAATTTTTCCCCACAAGAATGTACATAATATTACTTGAATACATTTTTGTTGGTGATAAAGTAGTCATGGTGTTTTACATACTTGTAAAATCATTCTATCTCAAAGTTTGGTGAAATGGTTTTCAATATCCCAACTTTTATTCAAATATTTTAACTTTCACAAGTAAAAAGAGCAGCCACATTATTCAAACTTTCTCCAACCAAACCTAACAACTGCACCAACGGTAAAATGCAGTTGGATCCGTGAATGTCTGGTGGGTAATACTTAATTATAAGTATCTGGCATGTGATCGGGGATCCGTCGTTTTATCAAAAGTTTTTTAAGTTAATATTTCATGTCTTATTATTAATTAGTTAAATAATGCCTTAGAATTTAAAAAATTCTGCCGTTAATTTTAAGGATATAATTGTATTAAGTCAACTGAATGTTTATGCTTTTGATTAAAAAAAAAAAATCATCATGGCATCTTCTATTGCAAAATTTCAAATAGACAAGCATTTATCAGAAGATGGTATCTTGATAACATATAAAAGGGTAAGAAGAAATCTAATTGCAAATACATTAGTAGCAGTCCTATATATGTTGGGTCCCATATGGGAACTCCAAAATTTCATGTCCAAAAGGAACAACTTTGCATGTGCCATGCTCGTTTTGTCACATGAACATGTTCCAACCAAGTACATCACTTATTGGTTGCTCAATTTTCATTTTGCATGAAAATAGATAAACATGACATAGACATAGTTAAGTACTCAATATCAGAATGCTATGATACATTTGAGTAAATGAAACTGTTTATGGCAGATGTCATGTCATCTCTATATTAATATAGAAATAATACTCACATGCAAGTCACATGGAGTGGAGGTTTTGTTACAGAACTTTCAGAGATTTTTGAACTGTATTGTATTAGTATGCACCGTCCGTGCAGGGGACATGAATGGACAATACACATAGAAATGCTTGTTACAAATGAAAGGGACAAGGAATGGAGTTGGAGTGCATGAACCCATTATTCTAAGCATTATTGGCCATGGCTTTAGAAAATGGTGGGTTGGCCTTTGAAAGAACAAGCCACATTTGCTTGTTTCACCACATAGCAGTTGATGGAGACTTTTTGGATAAGGACATAAGGTAAGTATAAATATCTCTTCTAAGGATCAATGTATCAACACACGCATAATTGCAAAGGAGAAAACAATACAAAAATGAGAGTTTAAAGGTTCTAATTATATGAAATCTCTCGAGATGCATGCTCTTTATTACTGTACAAGACAAGAAGTCCAAATTCTTAGTGAATCCTATAAATATTTACATCATATTTATTTTTCTCTTTTGAAAAACTATGCATCATAGTTGACAGTCCTATTTTTAATCCCGCCAGACATACAATGTTGTGCATAACATTGGTAAGATATAAACATGAACTATGAATTGTACTCAATATGCCTTCTTTTTTTTTTTTTTTTTTTTTGTTTTGGGGGGGGACTCAATATGCCATTTTTATTGTATGGACAACGCATTTTCATAATGTATATATTAATAATTCCTCAATCCTACCAAAATAGTCCCCATCCTTTTTCATATATCAAAATTAAGAAAACTTAATATTATTGGAAAAGTACAATATATTTCCTAATATGTCTTTTTATTTACTTAATTAATATGCCATCTTAATTGATTTTTTCCGTTGATTACTATGTACAATAATAAAGAGAGGTGTGTTAGAATATTAAGAAATTATTAACTATTGAAAGTATAACGAAATTTTGAATTGACGAAAAAAGAAATAAAGGACTGTGTTTGCGGGTGCTGGCGTGGCCAAGGCCCACCCTAATTTCTTGTACTAAATTAGCAAGGCTGCAAGTGCAGTAGCTCTATATGTTAGGTGCACCGTATTGTTATACTGTTTTGAACATTGAAAACCCAAAAACCATCTCCAACGCATTCTTTGCACGGCTAGACTCCATTTTCCAAAATAGGAGAAAAAAAGGCCACTTTAACTGATGTAGTTGTTTAGAAAGCGGGTCTGAAAATTGGACCTTCATGTTCGCCGTGTCTGTTCCAACTCAATTTTCACATTAGATGCACACCTTTGGGTTAGAGACAAATTTTCATGTGACTATGTCCGTTTGTTGAGGTGTCTCCACTTTTAGGTGAAATTAACTCTTGCATTGGAGATGCTCTTAGTTGCCTTGTCCTCATATTGTTTGATTTGGAAGAATAATTGCTGAAGAACTCGTGGTTCTAGGAATGTTGGGATTGGGGTAGAAATTTTTAGTACTAGTCAAGTGACTCCCGTGAAATTTTTTCCTAAATTAATTATTATTAATACCCGGCCACAACCTCCCAAAGGAAAAAGCAAGCTAGAAATAATAATTAAGGCCAGATAGGAGTACAATCCCTACAAATGAGCATTTCTACATGATCACTAAAATATCAAAAAACTAAATAAATAAATAAACATATAGTAGGGGAAAATACACCAAAAGTCAAATAAAATGAATATCATTTATAGATCGTTACATACATACAATGCAAGCACTAATGCAAAAATAATAAATAAATTAAATTAACATATAGTACAAAATTGAATTTCTATGGCATTCAAAAAATAAAAAAGAATGTCTACACAACAAATTCCAGACTTGGAGGAAAAAGTTTTGCCCGAATATATAAAATTGGAGTCTCACTATTTATAGGTAATCATTCAGGGAATCACTTACAAAATAAGATAAATTCACCGTTTTATCTTTAAATTATTTTTGTTAATCATACAATGCAGATTGATAAGATTGTGAATTTCCCCTATTTTGTATAAGATTACATAAATGATTACATATAAATAGTATTTCCCATAAAGTTGTTGTCGATCAATATTTTAAAAATTTACAAAAATATTTTAAAAATAAATATTTCGAGTATAGAATGTTTCTTCTAAAATTTAAAAAATCGTTATTTTTCAAATAATTCAAATAAGGGTTAATTTCACGTATAGTCTCCAACTTTTGTACTTTATATCAGTTGGGTGCCTAATTTTTTTCAATACCATAGGTCCCTCAGTATTTCATAAATTCACTAATAAGGTCTTGCCTTACTTTTTAGATAAAATAATTCCAAAAAAATAAAAATAACAAAAAAAATAAAAGGAAAATAATTTTTTTCTCACCTAGCTAGCTACTCATTCTATTTAAATGACAAATACATGCAACATTATTCTTTTTTGGGGAAGCCTTCTTTTTCCTACCATTTTTTGCTACATTGGAAGGAGCATGTAGCAAATTGTGAGTCTCTTTTTCTGCTATCGGAAATGACTACCGGAATTTGTTATTTACGAAAGGGTGAGGTAGATAACTAGATAGTTATGGTCGAAATAAATTATTTACTTTTTTCCTTTTTTATTTTTTAATTCTTTTTTCTTTTATTTAGAAAGTAAATGTTATTAAAGAAACCTATGTGGATTTATGGAAGGTTGGATAGCCATGACGTTGAAAAATAATGTTAGAAACTCAACTAATACAATGAGAAAATTGAGGACCATATATGAAATTTACCTTTCAAATAATGACGTACCCCCAAATAAAATAATTCAAACAACCTTCTTTCTCTCACTATGTTATTTACTCAAAATATTTATCTATTAAAAAAACAAGGAAATAATCCAATGGCTAGATAGAAAGTTATTATGACTTAGAGCAATTTTAGAAAGATATGAAAATGTAATATGTTTATGTAACACAATTTTATTAAGGGGTGCGTTTGATTGTCTTAATTTTCTCTGAAAAATGCTAGTTTTCACCCAAATTTCTATATTTGTACTATTTGATTGACATATTTTCCCTGAAAAAATGTTTTTCCACTTTTGGTCACGTGACTATATTTTTTTAGAAAAACAAGGAATGTATATTCCTTAGGGGAACCTAAGTAATTAGTTTTCCAGGGAATTGAAATTTCATATTTTCTTAAATATTTGACTATTTTTTATTTTAAAAAAGGTTACACTTATTATTATTAATATTATTATTATTACCTTTTTTTGATATTTGACTAATTGGCTAGGTAACTATTAGCTATGTAGTAAGTTGCATTTATTTTCCTCGTTCTCGAATTTTATTTTATTATTTTTGTTTTGGATTTTCTCTTACAAGTACGTTTATTGTCAATGTTAAGAGGATATAAAATTTTATTCTCAGTTCAAAATTTTAGCTAATTATACAACATTTTTTGGAGTCCAAATAACTTTATTCCATTCTTATATTCTCTCACAAATCACTCACTCGTTTTGTACAATTTCCTTTTGTTATATGCATGTATTATATATTAGCAATCTTCTTTTTCTTTTTTCATCGTGATTCGATTTGGTTCCAAATATAAACATCTGTTGAGGTCAAAATTAATGTTCGTGTATCTTTGACAAATGAAAAAAAAAACATTAACAAAGTAAGCATAATTAATTTTCATGGGAAAAAGGACAAATCGTACCTAAAATTGATTATTTTATCAAAAATAATAATCCTTCATAATAATAATAATAATAATTGCTTTCAAGGAAAAAAGTTTAAAAAATACTATTTTCATGAAAAATAATGGTTATAAAATACCAAAAGATGAAAAAACAACAATTTCTAAGTGAAAAATTAAGTCAATTAAATACAAAAATGTTCACCCACCCACTGGTAGGTGAACTTAAACCGCCCCGCCTACATGGGAGCGGTGATTGGTCCTCCCCACATGTAGGAGGACCTACATGCGGATCCGTCCACATGTGGGAGGACCAATCACTACCCCCATGTAGACAGGGGTGGTGTAAGTTCACCCACTAGTGGGTGGGTGAACGAGACTACAATCAAACACGTGTAATTGTCATTCTCAGGAAAATAAATTCTACATAATATAATTACGCAGACAACATTTTCTTTTTATACAATTTCCACATTTGCAATCAAACAAACCCTAAATGTTGATCATGTAACGACCCACCAAAAACCGTGACCAAAAACATATTTAAAGATGAAAATATTATTTAGAGATTCAAAAATTTTTTCGGACTTATAAGACTATCGATAGTAAGACCATAAACTATCAATAGTTTGAGTTGTTAGCAGGAAAATAATAACATAACAGGATATTTTGTGAATTTCAGCACATTTCGTGTTAGGAGTGGTGAATATTCATCATTAGCCTACAAATAATTCTGCTAACCTAGAGTATAGCCTCCCTAAGTCAGTGTGTTGCATGGAAGCCACCTCAACC
>CAVNYN010235790.1:0-15378 GCA_963692815.1 Nyctanthes arbor-tristis
TGTTGAATAGGTTAATTAATTAATTCAAGTTGCATTTTGAGTATGCCTAGCTAAACCCACACCAAAGAAGTTGGATGGGTAAAGGGCTCTTGAAAAATGGTAGTGATTGTCTCAATTAATCAAGCAATTCAACCACCAACTTCTCAAACAATTGTGAATATGTCTAATTTTCAAAGAAAATTTATATTCGGTATACATCTGTGTGTCTTTTGTAGAATTTTGGTTTCCACCTGATCCTGATAATGTTTGATATTTGGACTTTGATGATCAATATATCCATACTATATTAAAATAAATACTACTAGAAAATGTAAGATTAGCAACAAAATTTTAGTAACAAAACTAATTCTGTTACTATTAGCAATAGAATAGTAACGGAACGGGAAGTGCCACAGAATTAGTAACAGAATCTTTTTGTTACTACTTTTTCGTTACTAATCCGTTACTAAATAGTAACTGAAAAAATTTGTTACCATTAGCAACAGAATAGTAAGGTGTTAGTAACGGATCGCGTATAGCCACGGAATTAATAACGGAATCACTTATATTGCTAGTTTTTCATTACCAATTTGTTACTAAATAGTAACGGAAACAATTTGTTACTATCAGTAACGGATTATCAACAATTTTGCAACGAATATGGTTGAGGAAAATTACGAGAGCATACTTTATGTAAATTGTAAGACAACATATCAATAAAGATATATAGTAGTCTGGTGGTTGAGACTTTACTCGCCAACTACCACGACTAGAGTTCAAATCCTCACAGGAGCAATAGGGGTAATTATTTTCTTTCAAAATTTTAGTCTACTATTAGTAACAAAATTAGCAATAAAAGTTTATTGTTAATTAGTAACGTTTTTATCTGTTGGTAATTTAGTAACGACTTTCTGTGTTACTAATTTGGTAACGAAAAACTAAATATGTGGCTAAATTAGTCACCATAGAATTAAAAAGGGATTTAGCATCAGAACGTTTCCGTTACTAACAGTCCATTAACTACAGATTGACTCGTTTAGCAAAGGAAATTTTCTGTGTCAATCGTACATTTTCTTATAGTGAAACTCAATTATTTTCTAATGTAACTTAGCAGTATTATTATTCTTCAAAATCTGAATGCTTGTCACACATGGCTTTATCACTAATTTATCTTAATAGTTTCTTGAAGAGGGACCCAAAATTAGCTCACGGGAACCCTTGTGAAAAAGCTTGCAATTAAAGCCATCAAGAAGTCTTCATGGTTCATTGTCTACTAGTAGTTAGTTTCATCTTACATTGCTTTCCCTAAAGGCTTAAAAAGGGCAAGCACCTTTTATTAAGATAATAAATTAAAAAAAAATAAAAAGGAGAAGTAAAAAAATAAAAGGAATTTCATTTATTTATCTTATTTTATTTTTCAAATCACAACTAAAGTACCTAACAATTATTATTCAATTAATTAAAGTTTGTTGGTGATGAATTTTTTCAACGGTGATTACTCTTTTAAAAATTAGTACATAACGTGTGGATTGCACTTAGTTCCATTCAAATTTGTAATTAGAAGAATATAATCCTCGCGTTCTGTTTATAGAGTCCGTATGCTTACATGGCAGTACTTGATTCGAAGGAGAAGTAATGAGACCCAATGCATTGTACAAGTAAAAAACAATGATAGGAGTTCGCATTACGTCTATAGAAAAATTGTTCAAAATATATCATCAATTAAATAAAATAAAACAAAATCATCAAAAAAAAAAAAATACATATAGCATAACGCATGCATTAAATTACCTCATGTAACAATTCCCCTAAAAAACTCCTATAAAATCTATATATGATACCCCTTTTTCTACATGGCTCTACAGGGAGTCTGACTACAACAAAATATAGCCACACATGTATAAAGCTACGTGTGGTTTTACAAAATTACATGTGACTTTATAACTTAGTTGTGTAACAAAGTAAAGAATATATGATTACAAGACGGCATAATAGCGTCCTTTCAATTATCAATCGCACAAAAAAAAAAAAAAAAGTAGACAAATGAATAAGCTTAGATCACCATGTGGAATTCATGGCTTACATTTCACATCCATATTCTCTAAAAATTGCTCTCAGATGAAAGAAATCAAGAGCCATGCTCAGTGATCGTGTTTTGCATATATATATATAACAAAAATAATCAGAATTCAAATTAATCAATATCAAGATTACTTCAATAATAATTAAACAAAATTTATCCAATATTGCAAGTTTTTATTTTATATTTAAAATAAAGAAATATTTAGCATTTAATCTAGACATGTCCCCCCCCCCCCAAAAAAAAAAAAAGGCCAAATATCAACTTTATTTGCAAATTAATTAACACGAAGAATGTCTTGATCAAAAATTCATAACAAATTTTATTTACTGAATCGTACAATACTGATTGGTGAGCACATATTATAATTAACAAAGGACAAAAGTGTTTAAATACCATGGATGGTCCTCACCACCTACATGCAAGTAAAAGGTCAACCTTTTTGCACACCCACTCTAGTGACCTTTAACAAAAGTTTATTAAGGAGTTCGATTCTACCATGTAAAACTTATTTATGAGTAAATAAATCCCTTTTTAACTGTTTATATATCTAGTTATATCATAACCAGGGTAAAGTGAATTAACTGCTCGTACATCGAAAAAATGAATTAAACGGTGATACAGATTTTAAAAATAATTCCCTATATATTTATTTATAATCATTACAGAAGTGGTCCAATGGGGCCAATTCCATGTAAAAGACATGTTATACTTCGTAGTGGAGGAAAATTCTGGCAGCAACTGGCGTTCCGTGACAAACATTTAGAACACGACAAACTACTAAATGAGAACAAGGAAAATAATAATAGATAATAATAATAATAATAATAATAATAATAATAATAATAATAATAATAATAATAGAGATGCAAACATGAGGCTTGTGATTATAGAAATGGATGCACGAATTGTGTTCAATGTACTAGAAGGCAATGATCCAGATTCTTTTTATTTTGGGCTTATCATTGAATACTGCAAAAATCTCTCTTGGAAATAGATGAATTATAATTTTCTTGTGTACGGCGATCTGTAAATTAGACGGCTCAAAACTTAACTAGGGTGGTCGGTTATGACAAATCCTAGGCATTTGTTTTATTTTCCTCCTACTTTAATTTCTGATATAATTCGATCTGATAATAGCAATGAATAAGTTTTTTCTTCTCAAAATAATAATAATAATATCTTCGTAATGCAATAGTATAATCTCTCATGTCGCTGCGTTCAAAATACCACGTTCATCAATCTCATAAATTTGGTCACTTTTCTACCTAGGACAATTTTGTCGGTCACTAGCCAAAAAGAAGAATAATAATGACAATGATGATGTAATGATCAATTGTATAAATTATAAAAAAATTATAAAATTAAAAAAATTTTGAAAGTTATAAAATTAAAATTTTGGAGGAACTAACTGGCAAGTTATTTAAATGGTATTGCCATCTTGTACATGTTTCAATGTCGTACATTATACTATAAGACGTTGGACATTTTCATTTTTGTTTCACGATAGATCGGAAGAGCACATCCCTCTCATCACCCAACGCCCCCCCCCCCTTCTTAAAATGAGCAATTTGGGATTGGGACCAAGCTTATGAAATTCCCTGAACTTTAATGATATACAAAGACACGGAAATGCAATGAAAATTTTGGGATGGGGACCAAACTCATAATGCCCCACATTTAAATGATGCAAAGACGTGAGGAGATACTCCCTCCGCCTTAAAAATATATTTCTTCTTTTTTTTTATCCGTCTCAAATTATATTCCCTTTTCGTAAGTTAATTTTTTAGTTTTCTAATATATTTTCATTTATTGTGTGTAGTAATTAATAATAAAAAACAATCAAAGTGAAATATTATATAAATTAAAATATATACTACGAAATACATTATTAAATTGTACATTTCTAATAATATTAAATAATATTTTCTTAATCTATGTGAAAAGTAAAAGAGGAATATCTTTTTGAGACGGAGAGAGTATATAATAAATGTAGTAATTAATGAAGATATAAAAAGATTAACCATTTGTACTTAAAAAAAAGGATTAACTATTTCTTTTTTATAAAAAGTAATATTTATTAATTAATTAATGGTTTATTCTAAAAACAATCTACATACTCTTTCTGTCCCAAAATGACATATTCCCTTCGCGATTTTCCCCTTTTTTTTATTTGATAAATTTGACGGTAACTGTTTGTTTTCTTTTTAACAAAAATTTTTATGAAAGAACTCATAAAAGACTTGAACATATAACCATGGAGTTTAATAACTAAACTTTAACTATTTTATCCATTTGTTTTGCTTGTTAATCTTTTTTATTAATAAATTAAAATACAAAATCTGAAATGTCAATTCTAAAACAAACTATAATCCATCATAATTCTTTAATTAACCATTTTTACTGTGTATATTGATGAGTTTAATGTCATTTGAATTTTTTGATATATTTTACAATTTTTTTTGAATTTGTTAGTTTTATTAAGATTTTTTAAATTGGGGCAGGTAACATATATTTTTTCTATTATTATATATATACAAAGAATTATATGTAAAAATACATTTTGTCTTTTAAATGATCTTTAACTTTACGATTACTAAGTCTTTTGAGCTTATTGATTCAATTAATGTATATTTATATTTTTATATTTCTATAAGGATATAAATATTACAGATTTATGTTTAACTATTTAATAATATATTTTAGTAAGTTTTTCTATCTGTGTAACATACGGGTGATTTAACTAATAAACACAAATTCAAAAAATCTAAATTCAAGATAAAATACTAACAAAGTATGTAATGTCAAAATTTCAACTGTAACTATAGAACTCCCGTACCGTTAATTATGTCTCAGCAAACACCCAACGTCCCGTTTCAAGAGTTGTTGCCTTTGCCCAGTCCTTGAGTTTCGCCTAGGTGTGTTAATTTGAAGGAATGATTGTACGGTCCGGCTATAGAAACAATGCTGGGTTTCTTATAGAGTCTGATCTCCAATCACAGACTGACACCTCGCCTGACACACTCTACATGAAAGCCTCTCATTGAAAACTATGCTCCATAAGAAACATGGCCTTGGTTCCTTAGAATTCTCCAATGATTGTATGCACGAGATTATTCTCTTCATATATTTGTCACACAAGTGCCTCTTAATTTGTGAAGTCAATAATTTTTTGTCAATATGCAAAATTGTCAATACTTTTCTGTCAGTCGATAAAAAGAATAACAATAATTTGGAATGAATAACAGTATTATTTGTTAACATAATCAACAACGTCCCTCGTTTTCTATCATTAATTTCTATTCATTTCGTTTTTATTTAAAACTAACTGAGTTTAGAGCCAACGCCTTGGGCAAAAGACCGGTTTCTTAGTCCTATAATATTTGAAACTGATGCCTTAGGAGCAATGGCGGAGCCAGGAGCTATTACAGGACTGGGCCGGAAGAACGAGCCGTATATTACGCGCGGCTAAATTACCTTTATATATAATTTTTTTTTTAAAAAACAAACTTAAAAAGAAAATTTTCAATTTAGGGGGGCCGGGGACTGCATGGCCCCCCTTAGCTCCGCCACTGCTTAGGAGTGCACCGTGCTTTCTTCTATACCACCATGGACCGTTCCTATTTTGGGCTGTTTATTGAGTATTGCCGCTCATCATTTTTATTTCAAGTGGGTCAGGTGCTCTGCGAACTAAGCTGCTCACACCCTTGTGAGGGCGGTTGGTTCTTTGTCGGACAACAATGAATGGTGTTATTTTCCTCTGTTATTTTTATTTGATGTACTTTTAACTGATTCCATAAATGAATAAATTTATTCTCCTAAAAAAAAAAAAAACACTAACCGAGTCCAAGATAGAGGAATTTGCCAAAAATAGCTAAAGACTAGGGGCTATTTCCCAAAACTGTAACTTATCCCACAATAGTGTTCATTTTAGTAAAATGTTTACTCCCGTTGCTTCTATGTTTCATTCTTTTTTACCCACTCACTCACCAACATTAATCGCTAGTCCTCAAATCCAAACCTTAAACCTTGTTTTTGTCATTATTATCTGCAAGGACGAGGCATGGACATTATATAGGACCTAGTTAAATTTAAAGAAGAAAATGCCTATTTGGGGGGGGGGGGTTTGACACAGATTTTTTCCCCTAATTCTAGCATAAATTATTTAGAAGATAGAGTGTTTTTGACTAAAAAATTAAAAGGGATTTGGTTCAGCTCCGTTCTCCCTTCGTCATTGTTTGTTTGTGGTTTGATTTCACCCTAGGAGGTTATCCCGCGACTTCGCTGTCCCTGCAATTTCAATGCCACACAAAGGATTACAATGCCTTTAGAGTAGGCCGATCGATGATGACAATATAATTAGGTGTTGACGTTGTCTTTTTTTAAGACAGGTATAACAAGACAATTTTGCTCTCTTTGGGGACCACGCTCATAGTGGATGGGCTCTTCAAGATTTTGTAAATTCCCTTGAGAGAATCGCATCCTCTAGGGATAAATCCCTCAACCTTGGCCTCAAGAGCTTTACGGTTTTTGAGACGATCTCTTGTATCACTTGAGCTTGTTGTACCGGAATCACTTTGGTGGAAAGTAGAGTTCTCAAGCCCTTGAAGAGCTACCAAATTGAACATCCTTTAGGAAGTTGCTAAGCCCAAAAGTCATTTAAGGAGCTGCCAAACTCAATGTCCTTTAAGAAACTGCCAAACCCAGAGTCAAGTAACTGCCAAGCTTGGGTGGCTTTTAGGACCTGCAGAGCTCACATTGATTTTGGATCAGTTGCCTAGTTAGAGTCAGCTGCTAGTAGTTGTGAGTTATATTAGTTACAAAGACATTGTATAAGGTTGTTAAAGTTGAAATCTTAAATTTGTTTTCTAATAGTTTAAGGAAAGAGCAAAAACTCGTGTTTTGTGCTCCCCTTTGTAAAAGGGCTGAAAAGCCCTCCACACACCTATAAGTAGAAGATTTGGATCACAAAAAAGGGGATCATCTCCCAACTTTTAAGAGAAAGGTCAATCTCACAATAAGAAAGTATGTTTAGGATTCTGGATCTGACTATTTGCTTCTAGTGGGTCTGACTTTCAGCTCCTAAAGAGCTAGACTTCTAGCTTCAGTTAAACACTTGATCTGAATTAGAGTTCCTCATTCTCACTCATTTTGCTGACTCAGAAATTTACAAATTCCAACCTCAACATTAAGGTTAGAATGGGATGGGAACAAGGACACAGTAAAAAAGACAAATTGTAAATTATAATAAACTACAGTGTTTTTGCAATAAAATAAATAAACACTTTGTTTGATAACAATTTAAATTTAGATGAGTTTTTAAATATATTTAAAATTTAAAATTTGTATAAGTGTTGAAATGTAATTGTATCATGTAGAGGTAATGATTAAAATAATGTGAGAGTTTCCATCACATTAAATATGTAATTAAATGTAGTATTACTATGTGCCTAAAAATTAAAATTTAAATTAATTAATAAATTCAATATAAGGGTCTGTTTGGTTAATTTTATAAAGTAAATTTACAAAGTGAATTTATAAAGAGTGAAAATGAGTGATGGAGATTTAATTAAAATTTAAAATATGTGATGATTGTTAAATAATTGTCAAATTAATAATAGATGAATTTATAAATGAAAAAATAAATTAAAACAAACATGCCCTAAATTTTAAATGGTTGTCAAATATTGTGAAATGAGTGTTACATATTTGTAACAACGACATACATATCTGCATGGACATCGTCAAGCGTCAAATCAGCACGTGTGTTGATTTGGACCACAGACAATTGAGGTAGGTACCTATCCGGGCTCCATCTGTACCTTTGTAGATTCATTTATTGCATTTAATGGCGACCTCGGGCAGTTTTTTTGTTGAAATAAAGAAAATGTAATTAAATTATTACTCGAAAAATATGTTTCTAAACAAATGCATCATGCGTATTTTAAAAAATTAAAAATTTCATTCAGAATATATTTATTTATTTATTTAAATTTTTGTCTGGTAGAGAATTTTTACAAAATAGAGCAATTTTCACTTTAATTGCCTTTTTTTATTATTTACCATAATGTATAATAAATAGAGATATATTATTATAATGCTCTATAATTTGAGACAAACGCAAAAAGAATATAAAGCTATTTTTGCGAAACAGGGGAGTGTTATTTTTCCCTAATCATGCAATACATATATAATGTAAAAGATTTTGTGAAGACTTTCTTACAGAAATCATTTTTTATATAGTTTTAAGATCTTATTTAGCCACTCAAAATGCTACCGAAAAGAGTTATGATAATTAAAAGAAAATATACCATATGAGAGTCCTCCAATCTAAATTTAAAATCTTTTATATGACCTCAGTATGGTGTTACTAATCTCACCCAAAAAACCTAGTCTATTATCAATTTATCATAGACTGACGAAGTATATTTAATAATTTTCTCTTATAAACACAATATATTTAATAATTTTCTCTTATAAACACAAAATGATATTTTAACAAATTTTGAAGAAAGATCGTATTTTCTATGTACCCATCATATTAACGTGCCAAAAAAAGTCGATACACGTCAAACTATAATGGCTCCACATTTCCTTGTTTGTAACCTTTTAAATGACATACAAACACAGAGATATTAAATGCAAATTAGAATACATTGAAATAGGACCACATATTCATCTTATTTTCCAGCGTACCATCTGACCAACTTGACAATGGCTTATGATAAAACTAGTACACACAATTATTATTAGATAGCGTTAAAAAGTGGTTATTTTTAATTAAGTTAATTTTCTTTTAATTTCACGTACCAGCCAAGATCCATGTGATTTAGTAGCATCTTAGTTGCTTCTCAAACAATTTGTCAAGGGTTCAATTCCAGTCAACTACAATCACTTTGTAATATAAAAAAGAAAAAATTCACATACTATAAACTTGGATATCTAGTAATTGAAAGTTTTGGCTAGAATTTAGATTATTTGTTATATTATGATTTACTACGTGACATCATTTTATTTGTTACTTTTTATAAAAAAGTAAATAATTACAGTTGATTTTTTGCTTTTTGACTTTTTTAAAAAAATAAAACCAGTAAAATAATGCTGTGTGACAGATAAGTCAGTTGCCAAACACCCTATAAGTGTTTAACTATATGTTTCTAATCTATATAAAAAGTGGGTTGAACAATTGTCACAGTGATTAGATGTTCGTGTTTTGGAAGAGAGATTTTGTGTTTGTGTTGCATCTACCTCTCCCCTATCTCCTTCCTTATAAAGAAAAAAAATTATATAAAAAATATATATGAATTACAGTTCTCTTTGTGAAATAACTGCTTGCCTGGTTTTCAAAGAAGTATCAAACCGTTCAGTTTCTAATGAAATCAATAGTCGATGATTGAGATATTTTTCAAATGTCTTCAATGATTTTCATGAAAATGTCTTCTTCCAGATTCAATTGGATTCCCCTAATAAAAATTGGAAATGTCACCTAACAAATTTCATCACTGTAACAAGTTAACTAGTTAAGAAGTGTCTTTACTTTTAAAATACAAGTTGTGTTCTTGAGAGATATAGTTAATCAGAAAGGGTAGAAAAAAATATTCAAATAAAATACTCCTACAAGAAAAATGCCCATATTGAAAGTAGTATTTAATTTAATTCGCTTGATTTCGATAAATTTTTTCATTAATAGGCTCTATGATGTTTATGATGATTTGTCAACATTGTAATTAATGCACCAAAAGTCCTCTGTTCTTTGTTAGGCCATATATATATAAACATAAATAAAAGCAAGAGTGACAAAATAAGCAATTTTGTAATTTGACGCAACTGCAGTCTTGTAACTTTATTTGAGGAAGATTTTCAAAACTCATCCCCGACATATTAACCGCTTGACTGGTTGGTTTCTAACTTTCAAAAATAGGTTAAGATAAATCTTTACTCATTCCATCCCGCAACAATGTTCTCCTATTCCATTTTTTTACCCTAAATTATATTACCCTTTCATTAGGTTTTTTTTAATATATCTTTATTTATAGTGTATGCCTATTAACAATAAAGAAGAACTAAAGTGGAATGTTAAATATATCAAATTGTATATCATCACACAGATTTTTAAATTGTAAATTTCCAATAGTATTAATTAAATTTTCTTAATATATATGCAAAATGAAAGTGAGATAGTCTTTCAGTGTTTGAAGTTGCTTTCATCATTTTCATCTTCTTACAATTACAAGGTATTTATAATAATATTTTCAGCACTTTCCCAGACTTCTATAAGTTTTAATGAACCACACAGGCTCACTATCCTTTTAAACACTATTTTTCATATATCATCACTCTTTCTTGTTATATTGAAAACTAGCTATTTATATAAGAACAATACTACAAATCTACTTTATCTTGTGTTCACTTCACATTCATCTAATTAAATTGCTTATATATTGTTATAATTTCACAATGACTTATTTTTAATTTTTCGCGACATATAAATGATACAGTGGAATGAATGTAAAGTGGATGTTTAGCATTATACTTTTTACAATGTGGCAAATGATACTCAGATAAACTACAACTACGAGTAATGTTAAAACACCTTTTGAAAATTTTGTTTTGCAACAAGGTCTCTTATCTTATATGGCCTACATGAATGCACAATATGTAGATTTAAAAAACACGTGACGTTCATTAATACAGACCATATCGAGTCAAATGTTTTATCACAAAATTTTTAGGAAGTTCTTGAACATTCTCGTGACATGAACTACCTAAAGGCATCTTTGAAGGTACAACAATTATTAATTTTTTTGGGTAAATTTCACAAAAGGTTGCCAAACTTTTTAAAAAGTAACAATTTCTCCTCTAACATTGTTCAAGTTGTAAGTCCCCAACCTTTTAAAAATATGCATAAAAGGGCTATGTGGACAATTTTTGTCAATTTCCACTATTCACATTTTTCATAAAAGACAAATTTATCCTTAATTTAAATGAAATTATGAAACTATGAAACAAAATTTATTTTGACTTCACTGTCACTTTTTCTTTTACACACTTATACATATTTATCCTTATATCTTATTTTTATCCACTCACTCAACACAATTTATATATATACACATTGAACAAAATATTATCTTTTTTATTTATCTACCCATCACCACCACCACCACCACTTTTGATAGTGAACTCTTTGAAATTCAAACCCAAATAAATAATAATATGTGAGATGCGATTGATATTCAAGCTATAAAATTTATAATGTTAAAAAAATGTATGAATTTTTCTTGTGGAGAAAAATTGAAGAAAGGAATTATTGGTAAAAAATGTGAGGGTTTCTTCCCTTTTTATTTTCTACTGCAATCTCTCATCTCAAATTTTTGCATCTACATATAGCTAAAAGGGATAGGAAAATCCCACTTTTGTTGTCATTGCTTTTTTTTTAAAAAGCATTTTGTATTTATTTTCTTTTATTTCATGCAAGGATGGTACAATTGTCATTTTGTAAGTTCACAAATATGAAAATGGATGGAAAATGTCTATATAGACCTTTTATGTATATTTTGAAAGGTTGGAGACCTATAGCCTTAAAAAAAAGTTGGGGGATGAAATTGTTATTTTTTGTAAAGGTTGAGGACCTTTGTGTAATTTGTCCAAATTCTTTTTGAGGAACATAGGAAGTTTTTTTTTTAATACGAAGGAACATGGATAGGAAGTTGCCATCGAGATTCTTTTACCTCTCTCTCACAAAAACTCACACAAAAGTTGTACTCCAAAACTAGGAACGCCCCCCCCCCTTCCCCCAAAACAAAGAAAAAAAGAACCCACCACCCCCAACAAATTTGTAAATGTACCTGACAGTCAAATTCTACCAGCCACTACTGCACCTGTTACTCGTCTCTGAACCTCTGTACCACATCCCCACTCCCCAACCAGCACACACCATATCCGCTCTCTGCCCTGTTTGGTACACAGTATTTAAACAAGTAGAAAGATGACTTAAAAGTGACTTTCTTTGACAATCCCAATACATCAATAAATAAATGAGTGCAAAAGCAGAAGTGGTAACGATTTCAATTGTAAGTTTTGTGAAAGATGTGTTCAATCCAATCTACCATGTTTTAATTAGGAGGACCCCATCTTCTTGCAAAAACCCCAAACCCTTTGCCCACTCTACTCTATTTTCACTTACAGTACACATGCAGATGCAGTCACGCAGAGAAGAGAATGCAGCCATAAGTCTATAGCTACCTCTCCATGAAAAAACCAATTTATTAATAATAATACTTCTCAGAGCAAAACCCAACCTGCCATGGGAGTTGTAGACATGTCGAATACCGCAAATTCTCATACCAAAGATTTTTTAGCCTCTCCTGCGCTTTCTCTCAGTCTTGTGAGTTGTAACCCTTTCTTTTTCTTTCCTTTTTTCACTCCTTTTTGATAAAATCTATTGTTTCTGATTTTATGGGCAAAAGTAATTAACTTTATTATGTGGTTTTTTTTTTTCTCTTTTCAAAAAGGCCGGTATTTTCCGCGATGGCGGCGCCAAGGCTCTTTCAGCCATGGAAGTGGAGGAGAGAAATGGTGCAAGTGGCCGGAGAGAAGATATAGTGGAAATAAGCAGTGAGAAACCTGGCCCCGTGAAATCGCGATCTGACGATGATTTTGAAGCAGAAGGGGAACATGGCGCTGATGAAGACGACGACATTAATAAAAAGAAGAAGAGGAAGAAATATCAGAGACACACTGCTGAGCAAATTAGAGAAATGGAGGCGTATGTTTTCTGCAACTCAAGTAGCTTTTATGCCTCTTTTTACTAATTACAAATACTCAGGAAAGTTTATTTATGCTATTATAGAAGGATTAATTACGGGTAGCTTTCATAAATTATACTCAACTGGCGTCAAAGAAAGTAAAAGTAACATCTTATTTGTTTGTCATCAGTACCGTGTATCTAGCATGCATTTTACTATGTCAAATCTTTATGACTGGTATTATATATAAATTCGAAGACTTGGATTATATATATTGATGTAGCTCTCTAGCTAACAAGAAATTCTAAGAGAAATAAAAAAAAAAAAGACTCCAAATGATGTAATTATTTTGAGATCATGTTAATAAATAGTTGAAAATTAAATTAGTATGTTTTTCACAAACATCCACCCTTTTATCTTGTATAAAAACTTGATATACCTTTTCTACTGGTGCATATGTATGTTAGAATGTATGAACTAGTATCCATATCAACCGGATTTTATACCATTTCACAGTTTATTTAAAGAGTCGCCACATCCAGATGAGAAGCAAAGGCAGGAACTGAGCAAGCAGTTGGGCCTGCATCCTAGACAGGTCAAGTTCTGGTTTCAAAATCGCCGAACACAAATCAAGGTACTTAATGGCTATATTGAGTCACCATCTGATTAATATCATAATGAGATGGTTGTTTGTCTGGGAATACTAATCTTGGACTGCGACTCTTCATTCAAGCTTTACAAATTTTTAATGCTAAAGGGTCTATCTGTTGGCAGGCTATACAAGAACGCCATGAGAACTCGTTATTAAAAACAGAAATGGAAAAAATTCGAGAAGAAAATAGAGCTCTAAGGGAGAGCATTAAAAAATCTTGTTGTCCAAACTGCGGATTTACTACCTCTAGCAACAATTCTACTGAAGAACAACAGCTGAGAATTGAAAATGCCAGACTTAAAGATGAGGTTCGAAACTCTCATTAGCATAAAGCATCCGAAATGTTTTGTATCTTGGACTGAAGAATAGTGTACTAGATTAATCTTCAACACGTTGTACAGTGCTAGATTAATCTTCAACACGTTTGTATGGTGCTTGTTATGTAGTCATGCACCAAACATGCTTAACATGCATGGTCTCTTATATCAAGAATACTTGCAGGTTGAAAAACTGAGAAATGCTATGGGAAAATTCCATCCAAGAACGTCACCGAACAGCTCATGCTCGGCTGGAGAAGAACAAGAAAATCGAAGTTCATTAGACTTCTACACGGGCATATTTGGGCTTGAAATGTCACGGATAATGGATGCAGTGAACAAGGCAACAGTTGAGCTCAGGAAGATGGCTACTTCTGGGGAACCACTGTGGATCCGCAGCTTTGAAACAGGGCGGGAAATACTTAACTATGATGCATATATGAAAGAATTCTCAGCTCCGATCTCCAGCCACAGGCAGCCTAAAATATATATTGAAGCCTCAAGAGAGACTCGAACTATCTTTATAGACGTTCCACAGTTAATACAGAGCTTTATGGATGTGGTAAGATTTATGGCCTTTCTACATATTTTATCTAGCAACTACTTGGGAGATGACGAGATTGGCTCAGCATGAACCGTGGTTTTTCTTTATCTGCAGAATCAATGGAAAGAAATTTTCCCTTGCTTGATCTCAAAGGCAGCTACAGTATATGTAATCAGCAATGGTGAAGGTGTTAACAGAGATGGTGCAGTTCAGTTGGCAAGTTCTTTTATTTATTTATTTATTTATTTTTGTGTTTGTGTGTGTTGTTTGTAAACATTAATGGTCTTCCTCAAATCGGACAATATAGATCAAGTTTCAACAGAGTTTTGACCCTTAAAAGATGCTTATAACATTTCAAGTTCCTGTTTTGGTTAGATGTTTGCAGAATTACAGATGCTGACACCAATGATGGCCAGCAGAGAAGTATATTTTGTGAGATCATGCAATAAACTAAGTGCTGATCAGTGGGCAATTGTTGATGTCTCCATTGACAAAGTTGAAGATAACATAGATGCGTTGCTGACAAAATGCAGGAAACGCCCCTCTGGTTGCATCATACAGGATACATCAAACGGTCACTGTAAGGTTAGATATCGGATTTTAGGTCAATCCACAGATGAGGAGACTATTCTGCTTTAAAGTAAGATTAGACTTCAAAGAATCCATCAAAATGTAGATTGCTTAGTCTTCCATTAGTGTTTCCAGGTGACTTGGGTCGAACACTTAGAGTGCCAGAAGAGCACAGTTCATTCCCTGTATCGCACAGTTGTCAACAATGGTCTGGCATTTGGTGCAAAGCACTGGATTTCAACATTGCAACAACAATGTGAGAGGCTCGTGTTTTTCATGGCAACAAACGTTCCTATAAAGGATTCAAGTGGTAGCAATCTTAAAAAATCCCCCGTTTTATAATAATGTTGAAGTTGCCTGATGTTAGCAGATTTTAATGTATGAACTTTACATTATTGAAATAGGAATTGCCACAATTGCTGGAAGAAAAAGCATCCTGAAATTAGCACAAAGGATGACTAGGAGTTTCTGTCGAGCACTTGGTGCAT